>VWYO01006293.1:261314-275020 GCA_013400275.1 Rhadina sibilatrix | reverse complement strand
AAAAAAAAAAAAAACACTTGAAAGCATTGTACTGTTCAGATAGTTTCTTGTTAGTTAAAAAGTACTTCACAAGCAGAACTTTGCTCCAGTCCCCAGCTAGCCCCAACTATGACAAGAACGGTGATGAACTGACATGAAACAGTAAAACCAAACCCAAAATATAGGTCTCTGCACCAAGTTCCACACAATAGGCATAAAGATATAGGTTTAATTCTTTCTTTACTGAGATATAAGCCTAAATTTAGGCACTTAGTTGCTTAAATCTCCAGAAGTGCTTTGCAGAAAGGGAATTCCCCCAGAAAGATTTTAAGAAAGGCCTTCACTTGAGTGTGTAAGGACACATAAGCATAATAATCCCAATACAGATTCCAGATTTACTTCCAATAGTCCACATAAAATGCAGTATATAATGCTTTATTTGTTACTATTTGCAGTAAATTTTGCCCTAATGATCGCTGCAAAGAGATGAAGAGCAGGTATGCATTTCCTCCTCTGTACCCCTTGCAGGTTTAGATGAGAAAGGTCTAAGAGTTATTGTCCTAATGACCCAAGACAAAAAGATGGAAGAAAGATTTTTTTTTTTTTAATAACTTTACTCCTTTAAACAGACATATGAAGCTTTTGAAGGTTTTGCTGTGAACACAGGCAATCAAGGACATCACAATTGTCTTGGTTTGGAAAGACAGGTATCTGCCAGGGAAAGTTGGAGTTTCCCTTGGAATGGAGAACGTAAACCCCTCACCCCCGCCAAATTATAATTTTGCAATTAAGGGCTTTCAGGCAAAGATTTGGGAATAGGAATAACAGTTCTTTACTAGGAATACTAACAATACAAATGTAGTAGAAAACAAAACCACCCAACCAAACCAGCAAACAAATAACAATTTTGGAAAACCCTGACAGAGTCAGAGGTACAACCTGACACTCTGTTGGTCGGGGTGTTGGAAGCAGTCCAAAAGTGAGTCCTCCTTGAGTGGCACATGTGGTTCTGGTGGAGCAGAGATGATCCTGTAGAACAAGGGTCCAGTGGTGGTGAGAAGGGGTCCAGTCTTCCTCCAGGAATTGGGTGAAGCTAGATATCTGGTGTTCATGTGTCTCAGCTTTATTCAGGTAGGAATGGTTGGCTCCCCCCACTGGGAGGAGCATCTCACAATAGGATGATGTAATGTGGGTAGTCTATTTTGGGGATGTGTGCTTTTAGGGGTGTCTTAATGGTCCATTAGCAGAAAACATTCCCCTGGAGGGAGGACCAGCAGTGAAAGAGATAAGAAACACTGCCCTACCTGGTTTTAACAGTTGGCCCATTATCAGAGGGCATCCACCACTCTCCCCCCAGAGTTACAAGAGATAAGGAAAAACATCTCCCCAACTGCTTTTAACAAGTGAGATAGAATACACACCCCTGGCTCCGCAACCCAAGACAACAATCCACACTGAAACAAAGAATAAAGTGATGCTAGAAAAGTCAGCGACATTTCATAACTCAGCCTTCTAATGAAAGCGCATGCAACATATGAATGTTTAGAGACTTATATTTCCAATGACATCTGTTCTCTTTAGCACTCCTATCTCCATGCATGGACCACAGATGGATTGGCACAAAAGTAAGCATGGCCTGCCCATAGGCGATTTATTTTTGATATATTATTATGATATGTAGAGAAGGTACATACATTTGTGGAAAACATCAATTGCCAGAAAACAAAAGGTGATTTTACATGTCTCAGCTAGCTCTCTCCCTGTCAATCTGCAACAAGGAGGAAGGCTAGCATGATTTTGGTGGATGTGATGAAAGGTGGTCAAACTCTTGGACTAGAACTTGTAAGAACAGGTCGCCTGGCTTTGGTGCAGGCAGGCTTCCTGGTAGATTTTGACTGTGATGTCCGTTAAGCTTTAGGACTGTATCAGCAGAATGTTGTAACAGGTCTTGCACAGCCAAGTTGCAAGGAACAACATCATACGATTATTGAAGTCTGAAGAGACATATGGAAAACAGTCTTGTCCCTTTTTCCCTGTTACACACATTAACAAGCTGGGATTTATACATTTTGTGTGCAGCAGCCAACCCTTGTGCTACCCAACATAAGGCTCAAATCATTAGTATGTTTTCAGTGATCATATGCTTTCATGATAACGGATGAAGGAAATACTTCTGTAAAGAAAATGCATAATCCTTTAGCACTAGAGAAACTTTTTCTGTACTAGTAAATCTTATGGACCAGAACCCTGTTTTCTAGACTTTTAAATTCTGATGAAAAACCACAGTTCATAGTGATAATGTCTCACCTCACCTTCAAAATTGTTGTGAATGGTTCCTGGTGTGTGCAAAATCTACTGCTGTTCCTATGAATTATTGTGAATTAGCATGGAACACTAACAAGCAGGGTTCCTAGCAACTTAATGCCCTGGTCCTTAAGCTACCTTCAAATTTGGTGGACTGTGAAAAAAAATGATTGAGATTACAAAAAACACTACTTGCATCACGAGAAAGGAAAATGTGACATAACCGTACTTTCAGAAATTCCTCCAAAAGCATTTTGACACAAATTCCTTTCTCCTGAAATGTCAAATTCACATTTCCAGTGGATATCTTGGGCTTTGCCCATTAGAGAGGAGAGTCATCTTGAAAATGTCAGGTATCTCAAAGGAAATGCCCTTGATCAGAGAATAACTGCTAATAACTAATTCATGGCAGGACCTGGTTTATGGACAGAGTTTTAAACAGTCATTTTATACATCTTATTGATTCCTCCACTTTACTTACAAACAAATTACTGCAATTTGCTTTTTACCTGTAAAATTTTGCATGTTTTCCTTCATCAAAATATGTTTGGGAGCTGAGGAGAAGAAACCAAACCTTTTTTTATTTATTTTTTCTTAAGGCAGAAAAATCTCACAGAAGTTATTTTAATTTAATTAACCCCATTGTTTGCAAAATTTTTTGACAAGTAAAATCTTTTGATGAATTACGTTTATTGACCACAGTTTTAAATTAACAAAGGAGTTAAAGTGAATTTTAGAGTGCGCTCCCTTCAGAAAGATAATTTTTTTCTTCCTGTCTTCTTTATCTCTGTCTCTCCCTCTGGATGTGAATATATACCACATCATTGCTGGTTGTATGCCAAACACAGATGCTTGGGGCTGTGGCTGCCTGATTCTTTGTTCCAGCATGTTAAAGCATGACTTTACTGGCTCTGTGCAGTTAGTGGGATGTACTAACTTTTAGGCATACCTATTTGCATTGAGTATTTGCATTACTCAGCATTTTCCAAGCTATTTCATTGGAAACAGCAAATATTAAACAGTGTTCCTGGAATTTGTCCAATAAATTTCCAGTGAGATACCTTGAGTGTTTTTAACAGCATTACTGTAACATGTAGAACACAGAGTGTACACTATGTGACATTTTGAAATCTATTCTTGAGTTTTTGAGGATAATGTGTATTTATATATACGTGCATGTATGTATCATCAACAAGCTAAAAGTAATATTTAGAGTTTTTTAACAGGATATGGTAGGTTATCAATTTCCAAGTTGTTTGCTTTTTTTTTTTTCCCACTCCTTTCCTATAAAAATTTCACATTTTCTTCTCAATAATTTCATGATATTCACATTTTAGACATTTCAGTCAACTCCCGTTTATAAATACCCATCAACAAAATCTTCATGAAGCCATGGACCTGGATACTAAAAACACATTTGGTACTTGATAGGAAAAAATCATGGCACAGACACAGCTTAGTAACTTCCTGGAAGACAGACTACGAGCATAGTGCAATGTGAAACCTGACACAGGTTGTGTTACCTGGTGCTTCCATGAACAAGATAAAGTGTTACTCCAACAGTAACTAAACCTCCAGGAAACTTCTCCACTTGCCATACAAGAGTCATCAGGCTGGGTATTTTGCTCACAAATGTGTTAACAATCTTTTCAAAACTACTATGCATACCTAGAACCTTGACATGGAAGATAGGTGTCAGTGCATCTCAAATATCTGAAAACTTTGTCTTAAAAGCCAAAGATGTATTTTAGAGACATATGGTAATTATAAATCTTTCTAAAACTTGTAGACTATCACTTTTCTTCCAGAAAAGAATAGCATTACTATTTATCTGATGACATTCACCCTGTGTTCCAGCCAAAATCATTATAGTTCAGGGGACTAAACAAATACTACTTCAAAACATCTCACTATATAATAATGTCTGCCAAGGCACATATACTATGCAGAAATTCATTTCTGTTGCCCTGTTCTTCTCTGTTTTTCTAAAGTTTTTCTAAAATTCCTTCAGCCTTCTGTGTTTACCTTTTGCAATGGAGTTTCTCGCGGATTTTCACAAAAACAACCTATTGTTATTGTAACTGTTCTTTCATGTTTACATTCTTCTCACAAGGAGGAGACTGTTGAAGGACTTTTGGGTTGACCAAAGGACTTTTGTGGTTGGAGAGGAAGATTTTCTTCCTCCAATCCATGGCCACTGTTGGAATTCTATAAATGTCGAGGTCTCCATTTTGCCTTGGACATCTCCTTGCACGAGTGTCATTTCTTTCGTGTTGTATTGCGACACATTCCCTTTCCTTAGTAGCCATGATATACAGTTCCAAGGGTAAATCATGGCTCCTGAAATATATTTTTTACAGTAGTCTGGTTTCTGTCATCATATTTTAACATTTTGCTTCAGTTTTGTAGAATCAAATTCAATTTTTTTAAGTAACAAAAGATAGCACTTTACTTCTGCTAACATGATTAGCATTAGATTTTGGTTGCCTTACTTGCCAGCAACACAAAGCAACACAGACCTCGGAGTTCAACATTTTCTTTGCCTATTGTATTATAAATATTTTCCATCCATTTAACCATGGGACTGGAGGCTGGTGGTATTCTTGAATTTAGTCCAAATAGAGTTAGGAGTATTGCAATAATCCATGCTGTTTTACAAAATTTGGCCTCTGTCAGAGCGCAGTTTCTCCAAAAAAATACCTTGTTCTGGTTCTCTCTCTAGCTATTCTGATGTGGATGAAATCATTCCCAATTCCTGTTTTTGCATGAGCAAATGCTTACACGTAGGCATAATCCATGTTCTATTACCTCATCACAATGCCATCTGACTATCTCACATTCACTAATGAACTCTATCAACACAATAGTTCTATTTCTAAAGATGAGACATTGACATACAATGAAAGATTAGTCTAAGGTCATGTTGGGAATGTGTCTGCATTGCATACTGCAGGACAGAATGGAAGCACTCAGGGTTGTCCTATCATTCTCAGCAGCATAAATGTTCAGTATCTTTTGCTTCTGCTGTATCTGTATTGTTTTACATACAGAGGTACTTTGGCTGTCTTTAGGCTTTCCTGCAAATTTATGAAATGATTCAGAAATAGCTGCTGTGGAAAAGCTATTCCTTAATAAACCTTTTTAGACTCAATTCTGGAGCAAAAGAAGCTAATTTACTTCAAAAACTGCTAAAATTAGCTTTTAAATACAGCTTATTTTGCAAGTGCATTTTAATTTTATTTATTTATTTTATTTAATTCTTGAAAAGAATGCATAAAGGCAGGCAAGAAAATAAGTAAATTTCAACAAAGGCAGAAAACATCTAAAAATTAACAAAAGTCTGAAGTCTCACCTCCTTTTAAATTATATTTACAGCACATGCTTTAAAGTTGTACACCTCATTAATGCATGAAATAATTATGACGTAAGGACTGAACACTGGTAAATGCTAACAGCCCGAGGCTATACATAGCTCTGCTTATATCTAGAACTTCCAATTTCTAGGTAGAAACAATAATATGTTAATGGAAACTTCAGGACACACAGAATCAAAGTCTCGAGAAAAGCGGAAATCTAGTTTTACACTAGAGGAGAATTTATGGAAAAAATGTGAATACTCATTGGAGGTTGAGATGATCAGATGTTTTCTTTCTGCCTTTTGATGGTCTGGACAGGGACGTTCAGTCTTTTCAGAATTTTTGCCACTTTCTGGATATCTCAGATGTTTCCTCCAAATCTGATTAAAAACACATCCATTCAATCACAGACATTTTTCAGAATGCAATACCTGGAGTTCTGTTACAGAAGAGACAGCATTCCTCTGTGAATTTAATTCTGTGTGTTACCTGACACTTACAGATGCCCTTTGAACACAAATTGCAAAACAAACCACTAATTTCTGAAGTTAAAATTCACAGTTTTCAGAATTTAAAGTTTTGATGTTTACTGTTATGCTCTAGAAAGATATTTCTAAACAGTTGAAGGGTTGTACTTCAAATGGAAGAAGTGAGCTGGAATAAGTTACCTTCCTTCCCCTGTTATTCACTTGTATTTTTATTATTCCCATTATTTCCCCCTGTTTTTCATTTACTTCTTCCAATCATTAGTCTTCATAATTTTGAATTCTCATGAAAATTCAGATGAGAAAGAGAGTTGCTTCTGAAGAGCTTCTGAAAATCTAGAGATTTGGTACCTTGTCTTGGGGCAAAAGGTTGATATCTTGTGTTGAGACAAAAGCTCATGTAAATTTTGGTCTTTACTCTCTTTGCTTGTCTTCTAAGTCATGTATGAAACATATATGGCTAGATCCTCATCAGGAGCAGTGCCATGTGGGAAAGGTGGAGAAAAGAAGTTGGAAGACTTGTGGCACGCTCAGTGCAGGCCATTGTGTGATATTTTGATAGTCTGATATATTTAGTATTTTTTGTAATGTTTTGAGAGAAAAGGACCCTGTTCTCTGCTGTTATTTTCATGAAGATGCCATGTGCATGCTTGTTTGCATATAATTGGTGTGTAGTGAAAATAACACAGCTGCTGTAAATAGCACAGCTCCACTGACTTAGATATACAATCTGTGGATCATTCCATGATATCTACACTCTACATCTACAACTCTACAGTTTTGAGTTTGAAATCAGTACAGATACTGAAGTTCTTTACAATTTTTGCATGAAAGGATTGATAACACCTTTCCCTCTCCACATTGAACCCTGATGCTAAAAAAACTCATTAAGGTGACTAAAGGAAAAAAACAAAACAGCGTCACCTTGTAATCAAGTTGTTTATCTTCTATCTGCCTCAATGGAAAGAAATGTGTACATTAGCTGTGTATGAATTTATGCATATTATATAAATATACACACATTAAAGGCAGCATCTCCTTTCCTCATTAACACTTATATGTTTTGGCAGGCACTACAAAACAAACAGGTGGTCTGTTATGAACTGATAGTGTTGTCAAAATCTGAAGCGCTGAGGGAATTCAGACTGAATTTGCATTCAGCCAAACTTAGCATAATTGTTATTGGCACTTATTGCAATGAAACCTGTCAGGGGTAGAAAGAGAGATTTGTCACTGTGTCTGGCCAAATGCAGGAGGGAAGAGAACAGAAATGTTTCTAACACCGTTGTATATTTCAAGTTCTTCCCAGTGGAAAGCCACTCTTCTTATTCTTCCGTGTTTGTTTGTAAGGCATTCATAGGTTATGAACTGTAGCAGACAGAACCTAGCCAGTTATATTACAACAACGTATGGACATCTGATGGAAAACTACAACTACCAGTCGCTGCATATTTTGTCTGGATGCTCTCTCTGGTTCTGTATCCTCCTAATAATAAATCCCAGATTCTTCAAAGAAAGATGTGTTCCCTGAATGTGTTTACTAGAATGGTTCTGTGCATAGAGAGAAAACTCTTTCTTGATTCCACTAGTTCAAGATGTACTCCAAAACATCATATGTTAATTATACTGTGAGTAAAATAATTACTCCTTTCATAATACTTCTTAAAAGCACACACCTCAAGACATCGCACCGTGGTGCAGAGTGTGCCAACTACTAACATCACAGGCAGCTGTGTATTACAGACAGTGTGCACAGCACTGCTCATGCCAGTGAGACTGAGGGGACTGAATGGAGCCAACGCTTGGAAAAGATTGATTTACATCTTCTCAGCATGAAACATTATGTATCTTAACCAATATCCTGGGAAGAACAAAAAATCTGAGAAGATTTTAGACTGGATGTCATACAATCCCTTTCTTTAGTAGTGGTCAGGCCTCAGGATTGAAACTGAGACCTATATTTAGTTTTCCTAGAAATCACCATTATAATACTCTTGGTAGCTGACCTGTAGGGAAATTTTGAACATATTCCTTCATGTGTCATACTGCCACAGATTCATCCACAAAGAGTACATTTTTTTACCCTTTCCATAAATTAACATGTTCTTATTCACAGAATATCAGGATCATGGTGGGAGCCTGGTTTTCCTTTCTATACACTGCAGAAATTTGTCAAGAAATTAGGAGCCGCATATTTTAACTTTGGACTGCATACTGACATTTTTCAACATATGTTTATGTCTAGCATATCCAGTGTTATTCTGCAAAACAACATGGTGAGTGCTAAATTGCCAAGAACTCCTCTTTTAACTACATATGTGTACATGCAACTTTCACATTCATATGAGTGAAGAACTCCACTCAAGCCAGCCCTTTAGGAAACCACTTAATCTTATCCACTTACTAGAATACTAATTTTTATGTAAAGTGGAAAAAATACATTAAAAATTAAAAAAATAGAATATTTGCAGATACTGCACTATTAAATATTTAATTACACTGAATCTGTTATTCTTTGTTATCATCTTTGTTTTTATTCTTTCCTTAAAAAGGTTAGAAGAAAAAATCAAAATACAACATGGTTGGTGTCTGACTTTTAAAAGAAATGAGAAGTGTAGAGCTGGTAAAACCAGTAGTACAAAATGCTGGGAAAAAATACTGTATTTTGTTTACAGAAAGCTTGTGTTTGGAGATGCTTGAAAGTGGCAACCTTTCAAGGGAGAAAAACAAACTAGAAAACCTCCAAAGTTTACATAAAGTACTTCCAGGTTACATTTGTTGCTTTCTGGTTTGGCTAGCCTCTCTTGTAGGTAATGATACAAGTTTGGTGGCTAATGTTTTTTTTTTTTTGGTTCCAACTGGCCAAGATCTTTCCCAGACTTTGGTCCTGTCCGTCTGCTCATATAAGACACATGAAAGATGGGGGAGAAGTAAAGAAGAAGAGGAAGAGGCCAAATGATGAGGGTTTTAGTTTGTTAGGGGATAGCAATTTACAGTCTATCCTTTTAGGAGTTAAAGCACAAATGCTGTAGCTGCAGAAGTGCCTTTAACCTTTCACTGATAATTGTGTGAGCAAAGAAGTGCTCCACCATAACAGCAGCTGATAGTCTAGTCCAGGAGTCCTTGCAGAGGTGCTCTGCTCTTTGTAACACAGCTCAGAAACACAGTGCTATCCCTGTTCCTCTGAAACCCGCTGGAGACAGACCAGTTAGTGTTCACAAATACACTGGCTGGTTTATGAAATACTCTATGCAACTGTAAACAGTAATTTTGTTCTAACTTGGGGAATGTGCACAAGGTAGCAATCTCTGGCATAGCCTTATGCAATGAAATCTGAGGAATCATGAAAAGGAAAAGTTCTTCATGTAAAAAATATGTATATATAATTCCAAGGCATGTTCATCAACACAGGCACTCTCGGGCCTCAGCTGAACTACAGAGTAGCATTCCCTGTTTTTATCAAAAGGGAAGCATGTATTCCTGGGGGTCAAAGGCCCATTTGTTAGCCAATTGCCAGTTACATAGAACACATGGTGGGAAGAAAATCTGCTGAACTGGAAAGAAACTGGAAAATATGCATCAGTGTATTGAATCCCAGTGAACTAACTAGATAGAAGATGGATTCTGGATGGCATGGTATTTCTCAAAGTTTACCTAAAACTCAGTATGAGCCTCCAAATCCAGCTGTCTAATCACTGAGTACTGAGTAGGGGTTACCTACCTTAGCTTTGTATTTGAGGTCAGGGGTGTGCACTTAAAATGAACCGCATTATCACCTGCACCATATTTTTGCTCACATTGTGAAAGACTCCTAATGAATATGATATGGATTCTTTCAGATGAAACTAAATTATACATAAAGCCTCAGGAGCATACCCATTACATTACTGCCACTAATGGGCATCTAGCAGCCAGGGCCAGGCAACAGCCAAGCCAAAGTAAACCCCTGAAAGATGTTTAACATAGTTGTGATGGCTTCAGCTACAGCTTTTCCCTGTACAGATCCACTGCATTGCACGAGTTGCAAATGTTGACATAGGCTGAGTGAACTTCTCTTTTGTCTGATCAAATGTGGCAATAAAGGGCTTGCCTTTCATACTTAACTCAAGGGGAAAAAAAAAAAGTTAATATTAAGTGCAGATTTCCCTGCACCTCAAGATAAGAGACGCCTTTGTAGCTGGAGGATTAAGACACTCACTTCACTGTAGGTTAAATTAAAGCAGCTGTGTTAGTGTCCTGAATTTTATGTTTCCCACTTTTAAGTAACCGATTGACCACAGACATGACAACAACAGCTACTTGAGTCAGCATTAGGAATACCACAAAATGCTGTGCACCTAAAACCTGGTATTTTAGCTAGCAGTTAGTACTTAACAGCAACAGATGAACAAGGCACCCTTTAGCATGTTCAGATGGCACTCAAAGTTTTTTTCTAAGAGGAAGAGACAGGTCTTGGGACTTCATTTAAAGTACTCAAAGAAATGAGCTGGCATGACTTGTGTTACCTTGTGTTCGCCAGAGGCTAAGAGTGTACATGTAAACAGTGACTATAAGTCAGCTGATACTCTTGTTGCCTTGTTTACTTGCTTGTCTGTCTGCATGTTTGCAGAGGTATTCAAATTAGACAACTTGTGGTTGCAATGTTTTGCTGCCCAGTATCAGTGGTTGCTTTGTTGCAGGAGTCATTAGTAAAAAATGTCAGTTGAGACAAGAGGCATAAAAGCTAAAGACTAACACAAGCTCTTGCACTTGCTACTGGATAAATACACAGCAACTAACTGCATTTTAAGTGTATGGAGCAGTAAGTCTGGCTAGAACTCAAAGCCATCATCCCATAAACAGAGTTGGAGCAGGTAAATTTGATGTACAACAGTCCATGAAGTAATCACCCAATAGCCTTTTCCATAGAGAGGAGGGTAATTTAAAACCAAGAGAATTTTTCTCCACTTCAGTTAAGAAGTTGAAGTAGGAAAATCAGGTGAAAGACAAAATAGGTTTGTCTTGTTTGCTCATGTGTCTGCCTCCTGAGAACCAGGGCATGTACTCGATAGACAGTGTAGAGGTTTGCATTCAGTGAGGTGGAACCAGAACAGCAAGTTGGGGTAAAATTCCTTTTCTGGCCTGAAAACCTTCTCCAAGCTGGAATCCTCCAATTTGCTGACACCATTGTCCTGATGCCATCTCATATGGATTTGAAGAATCTGAGCACTGCTACCCTGAAACCTTCTCCTTTCCTAAGGCAGCTACGTGACAAGTAAACACCCTGGAAACCAGGTGTATCCCTAGCAGCAGCTACAAGTGGGACACTGATAAAAGTGAACAGAGAGGAAATTGCAGCTTCTCTTGCTGCTGTTAGGAATTATTCTAGAATACGTACAGAGACCCCACAGAGCATTGCTGTCCTGTTAGGTCACCTGTTGCTCTGACAAAGATGATTTAGGAATGATTCCAGACAGATAGAGGAAGGTTGATTTAGAGGTCAGACTGTGATGTCAGCAAGAGAGGCCAGAATTGAAATTTGAAGAGCTGAATGTATTGTTCAGGAATGCCAAGCTTCTCTGCCTTTATTATTTTGTAGACTTAGTTGTTGAAATTTATCATACAGAGACCAGAAGGTGAGCATCATATCAAATGATTGCAGAGTCATCCTTTATAGTATGATGGATTTTTGCTCATTTTTGTGTGCTGAATTTAAGAATGCATACAAACCTTGACTTTTCTTCTTTGCTTTCTTTTATTGTGTGCTGTTTTTGAAGTCAGATACTCAAAATCAACATCAGTTATATAAAGATACACACAGACACAAAGGGAAAAAAAAAAAGAGAAAAAACTAGGCAGTGGAGTCTGGAATGTCTTCAACCAAGCTATAAACTTACATTGTTAAGAAGAGCCAAACCACAGTCACTGCTGATTTAAAGGAACTCTTGTACTTAGTGATCATCTTCATGAAGCAGAATTCATGGAAAACAAACATTAAGGTTTATAAACAGAAAGTAAATAAATGGTGCCCAGTGTTGGTCAGCACCAACTCATTTATAGACTGCTCCTCTCAAACCATCTGCCCTTAGAACAAAAAAGCACGGAAGTACTTTGAAATTTCAACTTTTATTACAGAGTATGAAAATATCCCAGACAAGCTCAAATTGAACCCCCTTGTCTTTATGCGTGCATACACATGTGCTTTCTTGTTGACATGTATTTTTATAGACATGAGCTTCCTAGAGACATTGGACTCCTCTTTTACACCACTACTTTGAGACCTAGAATAAACCAAGCAGCACTTTGCAGACATCAATAGTCTGATCCTTACACAGAAGGTCATAATGAACCTCCAGTCATCTAAAGAGCACTGGAATTTTGCCAGGTGCATAGGAATGTGCCTGACCTTAACAGTCCACTCTTGCTTTTGTAGATTCCCTTTAGTTCTGGAAGAAATTGCCCAAAGAATTGTCTACAAAACAATGAAAACAGCAGTCACATTGGGTGACTGTGATCCTGGTACAGGCAGAGTTTTGCAAGGTGTCATTGAGTACAGATAATATTTCTTGCTGATTCTATATATTTTCCGATATAAAATAGAATGGGGTGTAATTTATTATCAGTCCAGTCAAAAATGTATAACATTTCATAGTTCTTATATTTTTAGTGAACAATATAAGGAAAAAAAGTGTAAAGTATTAAAGATACAACTGGGAAATGTATATTCCAACCTATTTGAATTTATTTGAGCCTCCTGCAGCAGGCCTTCAATTAGAAATGCTAACAGAAATGTCCATTGACTTCAGAATAAAGTTAGCCAAGCTTCCAAAACTAGTAGATTTGGTCAAACTATAAATTCTGGAAGAATTTTTTAAATATGTTTTTAAATTTATCCTTCTAATTTTAAGTTAATAATTTGTGAATAATTCAAATGATTTTTTATTCTTTATATAATACCTGTATCCAGTTCAAACATTTAGAAGCAAGAACTGTTATGTCAATAATAATATGACATTAGGGTGGTAAAATGCTGTCCTAGAGAGAATTCATTTTTAGAAAAAAAAAATTACTTAGCTGGTGGTCCTCAGTGTTTAATGGTCCCGGTTATTCTGAATTTTCTGTTTGCAGCTAAACTGCTGCTTGGTTCCCTGCAAAGAATGGGCTGGGGAACCCAATGGATCTCACCAGAGTTTTCTTCCTGACCATGATCCCACATATCTACAGAAAACTGAGGCATGTAGAAGGATGGGACATACCCATATCTTAGTCCTGAAAGATCCTGTGGCTTCACAGGGGTTGTCACAGAGCCCTAGACACCTGGATGAGCTGCACAGTCAAGCTGGGTTTAGGAAAGGCCTGTCTGGCAAGCTATGGATGTTTGGGGAGTTGAAATTTCCTTTTTATTATGGCAGCCACTTCAGTCTGTAACAGAAACCCAGGTGCTGCTGTCTTACAGATCTTGAGGCACGGAGTAATTCCACTGATGTGGGGCTTGTGCCCAGATAAAGAATATCTGCTAGATTCACCTGAAAAAAGTAGTCATTCTGATTTTGTGTTACTCTATCCACTGCTGAGTTAGAACTTGATAAAATAAAAAAAAAAA
>VWYO01006293.1:231323-252904 GCA_013400275.1 Rhadina sibilatrix | reverse complement strand
AACCCTGGGGGGAAAAAAAAAAACAAAAAAAAAAAAAACACCACAAAAACAAACAAACAAAAAACCCAACAAAAAATGCAACTTAGTTCTTTGTGGCTGCTATAATAATGAACACAATAGTGCCACAAAGGGTAACATCACTAGTGACTATAGTCCCACACTATAAGAAATAAGACTAACGGAGGAATGGAAAAAAATAATGAAAAGCTATGTATCCTTCAGAACATTTGTCCATAAGGAGAGTCAGAACTTGTTTCTTTATCAACTCTTCTAGGACAGAGAAACACAGAATCATTAAGGTAGGAAAAGACCTCCAAGATCATTGAGTCTGACCTCTGACCCACTACCATATCAACTAAACCACATGTATACAGAAAAGAGCATGTTTTGATATGATTCACATCTTTTATTAGACTACTTGAATTCTAGGAAGCTTCATTATCTCTCATAGACTGGATTCAAAGACATGGTTGTCTAGACTGCATAAAAGACCACAAACTGTCTAAGTGAACAGTAGATGAAACTGCTGCCTCATTTCTGCATGTGGCCTTCCTCCTCTCCAGATGCCCTGACCAAGATCCTTCTGGATGTTTGGGAAAATATTCAAAGCTAACTTTTACCACCCATGAAATCTCTACAGGGCTGAAATGGCAGATGGAAATGAAGCAAAACTATGTGCCATATTTTAGAGATCTCAGCCTAGTCTACAAATCAAGTAGAAGCAATGTCAAATCTGGACTAAAAGCCAAAGACCAAGTTTTCTTCCCAAGATTAGATGTACATCCAGTTATCTGAAAGCAAAACTTAAAAAGCAGCATAAGTGCAGCCAGGAAACCATTTGGAGTCTGGTTTGGATGCTCTAGTAATGGGTGCATACTGAAGAGATATCTTCCACAAATCACATGGTTTACATGTCTGATGAACATCTGGCTTATACTTGGTGACTGTGAAGAAGAACTCACATTAGAGGAGAAAGGTAACTGTGAGAATAATGTTTAAGATGCATGGTTGCTTCATTTTTATATTTTCACCACTTGGTCAGATAAGTGTGGCTCCAGTGAGGAAGTGGTTGTCACTCAGTCAAAAATAGGCTGGAGCCATTGCATGACATTGCATGCAGCCATCGGAAAATGCTGAAACAGTTTTATCTTCTCTCTTTCCAAGGCAGCTGAAACAGATATTCCTGACACAACATTGGCAGAGAGAAAACAAAGCTATTGTAATAATCTCAGCTACACTTTGTACATTAGATGCACAGTCTACCACTGCAATGCTGATTATGCTGATATATAACAGAAGGAACATCTGTACAGGCACAGGACAACTCACCTCTGCTGTGTGCTTAGGCCAGGGTCAAATTTAGTGGTATCCCATACATTTTCATTGCTTGTCAAATCTAGTTGTACAAATCTGGTGTTTCTGCTGCTGGTAGAACATAATAGTCTCCATTACCTACAACACAGCTTTTGAAATACTGCTTCATCAACATCAAGTGCATTTCTGTTAATTATGAAATCATTTATTCTAGTTTGGAAACCCATATATATACATGAGCAACACTAATTAAAAAGAAAAGAAGAAAATAATTTCCATAGATAAATCATGCAAGGAAAATTAAAATAATGTATTAAAACAAACCAAAGTTTTTAATAATCAACTATCTTTCTCATTTTTCTTTCAGTTGCACACTGGCTCAAAATTATTTTGCTTTAAGCTGCTCACAGCCATCCTGCAATTTGTTCTTTTACAGAGGCACTGCCAGCTTGGGTTGGGTGGCTCTGCTGTGCCCTGTGGTGAGGGGGTTGGATCTGGCTGGAATCTCTGGCCTCCCCTCCCAGAGCCCACAGCCACTGCCCAGCACTGACACCCAGCATGATGTGGGGACACGAAGGAGACAGAAGGCAGCTCCTGCCTGGCTGGTGGCTCCCCAGTGATTTCTGCAATCAGGAGAACAGCTCACCTGTGAAGACGGGCATTGCCACATACAGGGATGAATTTCTGAACAGTCTGGCTCTACAGCAGAAACCCATAACGCAACCAGGGCTCACGGTTATTACAGTCTCTCCATGAAAGCATAAGCTTCTATTTTACACTTTGTCTTTGGGTAAGATTTTAAACATATATGGCTGGGTGTTGCATTTTATCCCACCCTTCTTTCAAAAGGTGGCAATATCAGTGAGCAGCTCACAATACCTCCAAACATGTGAAAGCACCTTCTCTGATGACCATATATTAATGAGATGATTTAATATGACAGATCAGGGGCATTTTTATGTGACTGATAAAAGACTGATTACACCTACTTTAGACTATTTCTACTGAGAATTTTAAGATGAGATTTTATACAAGCCCATATAAGAAACATCATTTACTTGAATGTTTTAATGGAAAGTGAGCGTAAGGGGTCAATTACCCCTGGTAACAGTCTTTGAAGAATCTCCATCAACTCCCTCTTTCCATTGTTCTAATTAATTAATAGTGTACTTTCCTAGAATTCATATATATAACTATCAAGCCACAGTGTATTTCATAACATCTCAATATTTATAGATGTATAAAAAGAGAATAAAGGCTTGAAGAATATTTAAGAGATTATTATTTTCTTTCCTCCTTGATGCTCACAGAATATGCAATAATGTTTATTGCAAAAAAATCAAAACAATTCTTGTTGTTTAACACAAAGCATAATAGACTTCACTAAATAAACTAGATAAAACAATACAGCACTTAAAATATGGGTTTGAGTTGAAATGCCAAGACTGTTTTTAAAACTCAGGAAAAAAGTTCTCTGGGAACTGCTGGGCCCTCAATTTTCAGGCTTCCCTGACCTTTACAAACTTTGTCTTGTACCTCCATTTGGGAAAGCATTTAAGCACTTCATTTGCATTTAATTTTGGATAATTTTTAACCAGCAAAAGTTATCAAATCTAAAACAAATACAAGATAAGAGAGTAAGTATTCTATGGAAACCTGATCAGCATAATTCATACACAATAAGGGGGAAAGTACAGAGAACCTGGAATTACCCTGCTTTAAATCTTGATACCATCAATGTTGGAAACCACGGGATGACAATCTCTGCCACATATATGTCAGTTTCCATCTTACAAGCAACATAACTCAGTGATTGCAGCTGAGGACTGCCATGAGAACTCTCCTTCCTCCAATACCCAAGAATGTTTCCTTAAGGAAAAAAAGGGAAAAAAGGTCTCATGATTTATTTTATACTCATAGCAAATATACAAAGAGGATATTTTAACTGCTTTCTAAAGGAGAGCTATATTACAGAAACAAGCCCATTGGATACATATATTAGAAAGATAATTTTGTTGCCAGCCTCTTTCTCCTCTATAATTTCTGCCTCATTTATTCCAATTCCTTTATGAACAACAGAGTCTTGAGAAATCTTGAGAAATGCTCAGAGACAGATTTTTTTTCACCTGGCCCCAAAAGGAAGACTATCCTCCGTGTTTCTCCCTGGGTCATACCACCCTCCCCACTCCTTTGGAAGAAATCTGTCTTTTGAGCTCAGCTAAAGGTGAGACCAGATTGTCTATTAGGATGGAAGGATAAAATTCTTGGATATTTTTATCACAGTTCATGTCTGGGTATTACAAAAGCATCACTAGTGAAAAGTGGTGAGGGGGTTGAGGAAAGCATGCTCTGGAAAAAGCACAATTACAGAGTCCAAAATCAGTGGGGAAATATGTATCACAACACTTAGTATGGAAATATGTACCATAAAGTACATAAAGAAAGACTTTGAGGAATTTCTTTCTACTTATTCTAGACAATTGTAATGGCATTCTGGATTTCTGTCCTCTTCACACATGGGTGTGAAAGGAAATACAGATTTCTCTCAAACTCAGACTGTTTGGATAGACATGTACTGATCGGAGAGCTCAGTCTCCAAACCAAGTACACATGGTAGTGTTGCTCCATACACCCCTTTCTGTCAGTAATCCTGCAGACTCCCTGCTGGCCATCTCCTTGGCCATGGCTCATGGCATCCTAACTGCTCTCCACATCCTTCCACTCCGGCCTTAGGGTGGTCACTGTCAGCAAGCACTGTGTGCATTCTGGGGCAAGCTGTGAAACCTGTTTTGAAGGATTAGTGAGAGGAACATTGAAACACAATCGATTGCTGCAACTGGCAATTAGTGACAGCACAAGGACCTGAGTAGAGCTTCAATTTCAGACAATTTCAAAACACATGCACCTCCAAGGCCAAGAGTTCAGAGAGCAGCTGTACACAAATACACAGCTCTTAACTAGGGGAAGAATGAGGCTCTCCTCCTTCCTACCACTCTGCAAGCTTCTGCTGCTAACACAGAGCTCCCCTGATCACACTTCAAACTCTGAGTAACAGGCAAGGAGACATGAGCAGGCATGAGTAACCGTGTAAGAGTACAAGCTGGCTGAAGGGAGAGAATATGTGACTGAAAGCAGAGGCAGTACAGTGGAAGTGCAGTGGAGGATGAGGACAGAGTAAAAGGGTGGAGAATATAGAAGGTGAGTGCCTGCTGGCTTTTAGCACTGATGAAAACACAAGTATCATGTGATTCTTGTAGGATGTTTCACAGTGTCCTAGGTATGCTAACTCCAGACCTGTGGCAGCTTTAGACCATAGGTAAGTCTTGAAGCCAAAACATTTATCAATATTTAAAAATATTTCCTTTATAATTAGTTTTGCGCATGAAATCTATAAGGTGAACAGAATCACTTTTTACATTTTTTCACAGTTTTTCTACAATTTTTTTTCCTTCCATGCCTGCTGATTTTTTGTGTTGTTTGTTTGTTTGTTTTTGTAGTATCCAGTGGCAAAAAGCCACATAGCACGTGAATTTCATCTGGTGTTTGTGTTCTCAAGACAATTTGACTTGAGACAACATCCAAAGCCAAGGCCATCTACCCTCCTGAGCTACAGTGCCTTCAATTGTGCCTTACCTATGACCTGGTATTTGCAAAGAAACCAGAGAAATAAATTTTTGGGGCTGCCAAAAAAAAATGCATATTGAACATTCCCTGTTTTCCTTCTCCTTAACTTATATCTGCATTGTTTTTTTTCTTCTCATCTTCCTTCTATTTTCTCCCCTTCTTTACATTTACAGATATTCAACAAATAGAAACATCTGCATAAAATAAAATTTGTTTCGTTCCCAGCATTTTCTTTAACCTATCTTCAACCTACATTAATACATATGTAAACTTAATTTTTCCCTGTTGGGCCTTTGGAATCTTTTGATTTTGTTGTTTATAGGAGATACTTTCTATGTACAGCAAAGCTAATGAAAGCATGAAATATTCATATTGCATCCCTAATTGTATAATAAAGTGGAACATGTGCTGTTATAGCTGAAAACCTCCAGTCTAATTAGCAGTAGCCTAATAAATGCTTAAGTGAAACATAAAATGTTTAGTGCTACTCAACTAAATCTCTTTCCTCATTCAGTTGTATTTAAAGTGACAATAATAAGATAATTTAAAATAATACAAAAGATATATACAAATGTATATTCTTACTGTAAATATCTAAATACAAATTAAGGGGTTCCTTCAGGGTTTCATAATCAAAAATTGGCTTGTTCCATTACTACTTCTACTATATATTTGTGGGTTTTATTTTTTTTTTGTTTATTTAAGTGTTACTGTTTAATTTATCATCACCTAGTATAATTTTTTTTTGTACTATGGGAGCATAATATATAGTTGGAAAAATCTTTTTTGGCTTTTAATTTACAAGGTAGCTCTGGAAAAATAATCCCAAATTTATCCTTTAAATCTAATAAAACAATTTTTGAACAAAGAAATCTGAAACACCATAGTCTTCTCCTTTTCTTTTTCAAAAATCTCTGCTGAAAAATCATTATCTGGTTTCCAGAAAATATTTCTTCTGTAATAGACAAGGAGCAAAGTGAAAGTTTCCATGGAAGAGCCAGCAGTGTGAAGCTAAAAAAATGCTTATCCTTTTTCTCAAGGGTCACACATAGTTTCACATGAAGAAAAACACTTTTTTACAATGCAAAGATGCTTCTACATTTTAAATATCAGAATTAGAAAGATAAAGGAAAAATTTTGAACAACTAAAACACCTTCAAACAAAACATATAGAATACATTTATTACCCCATTGACTAATTTAAAAACTACTGGAGAAAATATTGGATAAAAATACGCCCTATGCCCATTGCCCAGGATTTTCTACAAGTATCTATTACAGTGATTATTTTCTCTTTCTCAAAATTTGTTGATCACAACCCCCATACACAATTTCTATCTAAATTTATCTGATGTAACAGAGAATAATATTATTTCTTTTCATTGCAATGCTTCAGTGTAAGTGCTTCATAAATATACAAGCTAATTGCCTCCTTTTCTTGTTATTAAAACCAACAGTAATGCTGATATTATGACATGATAGAGGTAATGTTTTATTTTCTGTAGTTATGGGGACCATTTTTGCTACATTATTGGGGTTTTATGTGCGATTGTAACAAGTTAAATATTAGCACCCTTTGGAAATGTTAGTGTTCCCCTTTCCTTATTTATGCAATCAGAGTAAGTTGACTGACATTTAATATTGTCAATTCACTGACATTTCTTTCCAAATTATTTCCCTTTTCATGTACTGTGGACAAGTGTATCTTGTTGAATTTTCTGTTCAAAATCAGATGTTTGATATTGAAACAGTGTACCACTTTATCTAAGTGAACAAAGAACAGATTGATGAGGAAGTACATTTATGTAATGAACATCTAATCTGTATCTTTGTGAAATGCTTCAGGATTATTTTATCTGAGAATCACAGTGGAGCGTGACAATTTTTTTTATTGCTTTAAATTGTGGGTTAAATTATGCATCACTTGCGGATTATACTGAAAAAAATATTGACTTTTCTCTCTCTAGAGTCTCCTCAAGGTGCTTTCCCTTCTTCTTCTCTGTCACACAGAGACTATACAGCTATTAGATTTGAAGCTTTATGTACAGTAGGTAAGCATTGAATTCCACTACAGGATAAAATACTGAATTCAGCAGTCACAAAATCTTCTGGAGGACAATTGTTTTATATTAACAGAGGTCATGTTTTACATGAAAAGTGCCTTTTCAGTTACTTTTAGGATAAATAACAATTTTAGGTATTTCTACTCTGTCTAGTATTTATTAATTTTTGTACATTTGTACAATTTTGATGTCCAATAGCAAGTAAAAAAAATACTATAAAAAGAATCTACCACACAATAATCAAATTGGAGCCACTAGGAGAGTTCTATAGACAGACAAAACTGATATTCCAGTTATAATTCAAATTAATAGTGGTTAAGGTTTAAGCAGATTAATATGTCATGAATGAATGATAAGACAAAGGGCCCTTAGATTTTTAATTGTTTAAAGGATTTGTAGTCCATCTGAAACTAATGTTCACTGCAGAGGAGCAGGAAGAAGATTATGAAACAGACACTATGAAAAGGTAATTAAAATGTAGCCAGGAATCTATTGCACACTTCTCTATGTGCAGACCAGTCTATGGGTCTCTCAGAAGACAGGAAAACCCCCCAGCTTTGTGCTGTCCACAAACTTGCTGAGGAGGCACTCTAAGCATTCATCCAAGTCATTGATGAATAACTTAATAGTGTGCCCAGTACTGAACCTAGGGGCCACCACCAGTGACAGGCATCCAACCAGAGCCTGTGCCACTGATTGCAACCCTCTGGGATCTGCTGTTCAACCTGCTCTCAATCCAAGTCACTGTCCACTTACCCAGTCCACACTTGCTTAGTCTGTGTGTGGTGATGTGCTCTCTTCTCATCACCTCTCCTAATTGCCACAACCATTCAAAGACCACTTGGGCTGACCTTACTGCTGTGCCCACCAACCCTCTTAGCATTCATGGATTCATCAGGGCCCATGGGCTTGTGCATGTCAAGTTTGCTCAGGTATTCTCAAATCCAATCCTCCTTGAACAAAGGAAAACCTTCACTTCTACATTCCTTTACCCTGGTCTCCTGAGTCAGAGATTTCTGAGCACTAGCTTTGTTACTGTGCAGCCATTCAGAACGGCCTCAACAGGTTGGAGAGATGGACTACTGCTTTTCTGGTTCTAAAGTTCATCTGTTTTTCTAAAACTTACTTGTTTTTAAGTGCCTCCCAGCTTTTTGTCGTGAGTAGCACACTCTTACCCTTGAATTGTGGAACTGACAGCTACAATCAGATGGCACTCTGCATCTAAATGTGCATGCAGGCACATATGCCCCAAACCTATTACCAGACCATATTGTTTTGGAAAAAAGCCTATCTAGAAACTGATTCCTCCAGAAACCTCTCTCCTTTTCATTATTCACTGTAGGAAGTTATACACTCTTATCAATCACTCTTTGCTTTATCCAAAAGAATTCAGTGAGATTGCAGCTCACACTGTTTCAGTTAACATGTAAGTGTTTGTTCCTTGCCTTCACAGTGGTAGCTTTTGCAATTAGTCTGGCAGTGCCTAAAGAAGCACTTGAGAATAATCACAGCCAGATCTTCAGTCTAGCAATGTTCTACTTTTCAGTACAAATTTTGCAGCAAAATGAAACATATAATTTAAATGATAAATATAATTTGTTAATCCCAAAAAAAATCCATTTTTCTAAGAAGGAACCACTAAAATACAGTGAGGCTGTGTATTTTCACATGACATTTCCCCAGCCACTGGGGAAAATTTTGTTCCAAATATAAATTTCTAAATAACTGATAAACACCTAATATAAACTTAGCATGCAGTTAATAAATTATTATTTTAAAGAAATGACTACAGAATTTGACAACTGTATCATTTGTAGTCATAGACAGCAAGTGAATGTAACAAATGTTACTGTGGTGTTCATAATCATCCATAGCACATACTGTATACACCTGTAACACACTTGAATCTTTCATTAATAATTAATGAATCTTAAATAAATTATGTATAAATTTACCTTTAGTGTAAGATACAACCCTGAGGCTGATGATAACCATGAGGAATTAAGTGTGAACCCTACAACAGATTTTCCTCCGTTAATCCAAATTTTCTATTAGAGAAAAATGTTATTTAATTGCAAGTTAGGTAAAACAATTGTAAGCCTTTATTATTACAGCAATGTCTCCTTCAGGACTGGAAGATAATAATGATTCTCCCAATTGCAGCCAGCTGCATCCCTGAGGTTGCTGTGGTAGAAAATGTGCTTTTTAACGCAAGTGAACATTTATATGCAACAATAGCAGTCTGGAAATGCCATACTGAGCTTAAATAACTCTGAATATCAAAGTTTGGGGATCACAGTTGCATATTGTTCTCATTTATCCAGTAAAAGCATAGTGAATCAGATTGTTATGATTGAAGATGCTTTGTTAAAAAAAGCTTCAAAATTCTTTATCAAAGTTCTTTGTTTCTTGTTTAAAAAAATAAATTATGAGTACCTTAAAGGGTTTATTTCCTTCCTTCTGACGTGGTATCACCTGCCTTGATGAACTGACTGTCCTGCAGACTCAGTTTCTGATGCCTGATTTTTCAGGTTCACCTGCCACCCCACACCTCATCCATTTTAAGAAATGAGTAGGTTTTACCTACCTACTTCATATTAAACCAGGATCCAGGATCTTATCTCTTTTCCAAAAAAGGCCAACTTAGAACTCATTTTTCCAAACATTCTTGTGTACCTAAATTAAAAAAAAACCCAAATTTTCTCTGGTTCTTTTTACTCTGTCCTGTATTGGGGAAGAATAGTGGTATTCATCCAGAATCACCCTCAAGGCTTTTACCATGGTGATGGAAACCAGCTGTTCAACTCCTGAAATCTCTGGAGGTAAGCATACTTATTTATTTAAAAGGTATCTAGATTGCAGAAGAGTCAGAAAGGCTGTTATAGCTAATCAAATAAAGCAAAAATGATTTGTTGAATAATTTATTTGACAAATATGGACAAAATCTGGTCAATACATTGTTCATCAAATAGTGCTTGCACAACTAAATTGAAAAAAACAACCCTTAACAGCCATATGCCAACATATATAAAAATCTGTTTCTGGGTTATATTGAAAAGAATTTAAAAGAATTTCCTTGAAGGGCCCAAGGGACAGGTTCACATAATTTAGGCATTTAAGTTTATCGGTGCTGTAATAAAATTCTCTCTCAAAACATCTAGGTAGGGAAAGTCCAGAAACATCCTATCTTTCATCACTACACCCCCTAAATTACTAGCTGCCTTCCACATATTTTCAGAACTAATTTATTTTTATCAGATCTAACCAGTTTTGTATATATTTCACATTTAGGATCCACAGACAAGGTTTTCCACGCTTATTCATGTGAGGATCCTGTTCTTAGGACATAATTATGAGTTCCTCCAGGGACAGAGTTCAAATATCTTGAGGTCCTCTGCTTTTATTCAAAGCTCAAGGGAAGGATATGTGACCTCACACAATAACTTATGGTTTGAAGGATACAGGAGAGCAAATTACTTTATTTCTGGGGAGTTAAAGTATTTATATCCCAGTTCCAAGAAGAGGATCTTTAACTACTCTTGACTTTGCCAGATTGAGAATGAAACAAATGACAGCAAAACAAAACAATCCTTAAAATCCCTCCTTAGTTTTTGTCACTATGCATAGGCTGAAAAACTACTCTAAAGACGTTCAGACACGGCCAGATGATGTGATCTGAGAAAGAAGCAGAAAGCATTGTGATATGACTGTGATGGACAAATGCAAGCAGTAGCCATTTATGCTTACATTTCTCCCTTTTTCTTTCCTTCAACACTGTTATCCTCCCTCACAAGTGAATCTATGACTGGTTAAGGTTGCTTCTTCTTCAGAACAGGTAAAACCAGTCTAGCTTTTCACTGTGGTGAAATTACATAGTTTCAGTCAACAATTCATCTGGAAAGCTTAAAATTGCAGTTGAAAAACCTGTGTGTACAATGTTGGTTAACAGTGAACTGGATGTCTCAGGTATCTGATGAAGGGAACATTAAAAGCTATAAGGGTTTTTTCCCTCCAAAAGTCAATAAAATGTTAATCCTGTTTTTACAGTTCATTTCTTCAGGTAGGGAAAGGTATTCTCTTCTGGCTTGGCCATGAGAGACACTTTGAAAACCACAAGGAAAGACAAACTTAAGTTTCCTTCATGTGACTTTTTCTGGGGAGCATTTTGTGAGACATAATCTTGCCTCAGATTACTTTGGGTGATACATATGGATGGAAATGTCAGGCAGCACTGCACCTTCTTGTGTCCTCTGACTCCCCTATCTTTGGGAAGTAAAAGGGTTGGGTTTTGGTTTTTTTTTGTAGCTGTGGTACATAACTATGTAGTTGAGACCAGGAAAACAAGATAAATTCATAAACTATCTGTCATCTACATCAGTCTTATTTTGAAAGAGTGATTGACCTTTTTTTTCAAGCAGTATACCACCAGTTAAAGTTCTTCCCTTTCTCCATGGGTTGAGATACAGGTACAACAACTTCACATGGCTCTTTCAAGACCTATGTAATGTAAACTGTTGAATGTAAAAAGAATAGAGATTAATATCTCAGAATATTTAAAGGAATAAGTGATGTAATGGGTTACATTCAGCACAGGGCTCTTTTACCACAAGCAATGTCTGAAAGTGAGGAAGGAGTTACCTCATAGCAAACATCTGTACAGTCATCAGGAGGGAGAGCTTGCCATACTTATGGACACATCTGGTAGCAGATTTCTTTATGAAGGAAAATATATCAGGCAGTGACAGATCACTTGCTGAGAGTAACCTCCTGAGCAATGTTTAGCTTCTCAACAGCTGTGTTTAGTTGAGGATTCCTGCTGAAGATAGCAACATTTGCAGTCACTAGAGGCTGAAAACTGGGATTAAGTGATTAATAACTTTCTTTTATTACTCAGCTAGATGATTCATATTAATTGCACTGAAGCCAATTTGCATACAGTCTAGGTTTAGGTAATGACTTGATAGAGGTATATTAAGTATTACCTTTAAGGGAGGATTGCAGGAAGCGTATTCTCTCCTTTCTTTTCCTCTTCATATCATATTCTGTCCAGCTTTCCACACACATGCTGCATTTTTCCTCTCTTATATACATTGGAAATACAATTTTCTCTCTTTCTAAACTTGTATGAATGCTTAGAAAGAAAATATGCACTTCCAAAATAAGATTCCAGAAGCTCTAGCATCTGCTGCATTTCTAGTAACCACTCACTTCAATATCTAATGTGACATAGATCTAGGGAAAGACAAAGGCAAAGAAGGGAAATTTTTAATTTTCAGTAATTAATCTAGTGAATTTGTTCAAATAAAATATTTTTACTTCTTTCATTATGCTGCAACCTCCTAAAACCATTAATGAAATATTAAAACATGGAAGGACAGCTATAAAAAGTGAAATTGTATATAAACACTTGAAAAGACCCTATAGCCAGTCAAAACATTCATACAAACAAAGAAACAAACAAGGGAAGAAAGCCCAAACTAACAAAAAACCACAAAGACACTTTTAAAGAAATGCCAGAAGAAAAATCCTCCTACTCAACCTTTAGCCAGAGTTTTCTGCTCTGAACACAAGACTGAAGATAACATTATTCTGAGCACTCATAAAAGCAGGTTTTGTCGTTCTTGTTGTTGTTATTTTGGGGGACTTTGGTTGGTTGGTTGGTTGGTTTTGGTCCAGTGAAAAAAGTCACATGCTTAATTGCTATTCGTAGTTGAAGCTCTTGTTATTCAGAATCAGGTGTTTTGTCTACAGAAGAGGTAACTGCATTTCAAATCCCCGATCACAACTGTTAGACTACAAGTACTTCCTCACTTTACACTCTTGCATGCTTTTCGGAGTGAGACTACCACTCTGATGTACCAAAACTGAGTCCTAGATACAGGTTCCCCTGTGGTTTTGCTCTGTCTGGCGTGTTTTTTACCCTAGGAAAAAAGAAGTCTGACTAACATTTACCTGTGTCTGCACGGTAAAGTGCAGGAAGCTGAACAACAGTCAATGGGACGAAGGCCATCACAGCATCAATGTATTGCTCATCCTGAAATAATATATACCCTGAGAAGAACCAGAAATACCTGCTTATGTTGCTGCAGTAAAATAGCTATATGGTTTTTGGATTGATGCCACACTGTCCAGGTCCTGCTGGCTCAGAGGTTGCATGAAATGAGAATCCCTCTGCCTGTAAGATGTCCTGTGCAGATGTGCATTTTGATTGATTTTTTTCCTCACCCTAAATTCAGTGCAATTTCCTCAATCACAGGCTTCAGTGGGCCGAAACTTTCAGAGTATCTTGTTGCCTTTTAGTTCTAATTCTTCTAAAGTTTGATTATAGTGCCAGCTCTTCTGCCATACCAGAGACTTGTCTATTACTGTTTTATCACTTTTAATTCCAGCCTAAATATTATTAAAGAAATGTAGTACATTTTAGTTGTGGCACTCCTTCTGTGGCATATGTAGCCTCCATATGTATATTTAAAATGGTTTGTTAAAATATGTGTGTTCACACAACCATCACATTTTACCTATAAAGCATAGCTCTTTAACATGTCTACATCTTGCCAGCTTTCCTCAGCCACCAATGCAAACTGTGGAAGTGATTTGGGACACGGGATAGGAAGCTGCCTCTTTCAGATCCCTTATCCCTACCTATACAAGAGAACTTCAAATGGAGTTGTCTTTTTCCAGCAACTGAAGTTCTCCAACATTATTAATTTCCTTGGGGTTTAGGTTCTGTTTTCAGATTTCCAAAGTTAGCTTTTTCCTTAACCACTGCTATGTCTCTCACTTTCAGCAGACAGGTACATGAAAGGCATTTAAAAAAATGGAAAAAGTGTCTTTTAGTAATGACATGTCGTATTTTGATTTCAGTCTGTTTCATTTCATGGTCTTGTAGCAGAGAGGAAATAAATAGAAAAAAAACTGCATCTATTAATAAATATCTTAACAAGTTTTGTGTGTTAACTTTTAACTATGCTAAGTGCTGTCTGTAAGCTCATGCAATGTGATCTAGTTTATAATGGAATAAGTAATTTTCTTTTAGATTTAGTCTTGATTATCAAAATCTATAATAAAAAAATCAAGATATTTAAACTGTTACTGATTAGATTTTTCTATTTTGAGAGATTTTACTTGTGTTAATATGTGTAGTCCTTTATTTCAAGCTATTCAATATTTTTGGGACATAAAAATGTTTGGATCCCATAATTTATTTTGTAAATAGGAGATGAATGTAAGGTCAATAATTTTATAATTTATTACATATGCATAAACATACAAGATAAGCAGCTATATGCTAAACCAAGCATCCTGATTTTTTTTTTTAAGTAAGTATCTTACATTTACTCAGGTATTAATTTTCCATATTCTGCCAGAGCAGAAAGTTCAAAAAGTCATGTTGCAATCAAGCACTTCCATACCTTTATCTGTAGCTACAGAGAAGAATGTGATGACAGATTGTGCTCCAGACTGTGCTATTCCTTGTTACATTGTTCTGAGTCTGGCTGACACAAAACTTACCCATTAGAATGTGTGGTCTGGCCTGCAATTCCTTTCTTTGAAAATCAAGGGATTGATATGAGAATTGCCTTATTTCCAGGTCTTCCCCTGATGTGGAACTGACTTGATATTTGCTGTTGCAGCATATATACCATCTATGTTTTCAATTCCTTCCAGACAATTTATTTATGTATGAGTATGGAATTCATCTTCATTATGCATTTCTTACCACAGATACTGATTTCTAGCACTTTAGTTTAAATGTTTATACAGGGATATTTGCAATGCATTTTTTTTTATATTAGAAATTAAAGCATTGACAGATTTATTTTCTGAAAAACTGATGTTTTATTAGGTTGGTACTATTGTTATGACTAAAGACTATGAGCTTAAGCAACACTTAATAATTTATTAAGTAGATATAATGGAGACGACATTACAGATGAGCAATTATTCGTTAAATTTCTACTAAAATATTTTCAAGTATTACACTTTGCTCATAGTTTTTGTAAAAACCCAGTTTCCCATGTGACAGTAGAAGGTTGATCTGAAGCTTGCATGTTTGGTTTTTACCAGTAGATAATGTAAATGTAAACCATTGCTTCTAACACTTTTCAATCAAATAACAGAACTTAAGAGCTAACTACTTAGACTAGAGTCAATAAAATAGTTACATCCATCACTTCTCCTTTCTCAGCATTTCCAGATTATCAAACATTAAAAGGAAGAGTTATTTTAGATCAGAGATGCTTAGTTAAGAGCACAAACTCCTTTCATGAACACTACAAAAAAGGCCAAGGTATTTTTTTTCCAAATGGTTAACAAAGACCAGAAGATGCACAGGACAGATAAGGACAGTAGCTGTCCTCATGGGAGAAAGGATCTGTAGGAAGAATCCTTAAAGACAGATGATTATTTAGGAAAAATAATTTCAAGCACATCATAGGATGGTGGAGGTTTTGTGTGTTTATATGTGTAAGAAAAGACAAGTGTCTTAGAGGAAAGACAAATCTAAAAGACAAAAGAGCAAAACCTTTTTTTTTTTTTTTTTTTTTTTTTTTTTTTTTTTGCAGACCAAGTAACATCAGGAGGCTTTTCTGAATTATTCTCTGTGACTTGGGTTTTACAGAAATTGTTGGTCAGTACAGTGATCTTAAATGAGTGTATTAAGATCTGCAAAGATCTTTTCAAATATTCCCTGCTGACAAAGTGGAACACTGGTACGGCAAAGGAATGCTGAAAAGAGAAGGAATAAGCGAAGGAACATGACTAAAGTAAAAGAGTATTTTTGCATAATTTTAGCACATCAATGGACATTGTAATATTTCTGGAGGGAGGGAGGTTCTTTCAGGACAATTTAACAGCATTTAGCTCCTTAGACGTATTTAGTGGCATACTTATACAATCAATTTCTTCACTGGTAAGGCCTTTCTCTGCTCTCTCTGACACCAGGCCAGTCTTGCATAGAGTAACTGTCCTGGTTTCAGCTGGGATAGAGCTCATTTTCTTCTTAGTAGTTGTGCTGTGTTGTTTATTCAGTACGAGGACAATGTTGATAACACACTGATGTTTTGGCAGTTGCTGAGTAGTGCTGATAATAAGTCAAGGATCTTCAGTGTCCCATGCCCTGTGAGTGAGGAACTGCACAGGAAGCTGGGAGGGAGCATGGCTGGGACAGGAGACCTGACCTGGCCAAAGGGATGTTCCACACCACAGAACACCCTGTCCAGTATATAAACTGCTGGAGCAATCATACTGTGCATCACTCCTTTTTCTCAGGTTTTATTCGCATCTTTTTATTTTCCATTGTTATTATTATTATTATTATTATTATTATTATTATTATTATTATGTATTTTTAAATTTAATTTTTAAACTGTTATCTCAAGCTATTTACTTTTTTCCCCCCAGTTCTTTTTTTCACCAGGAAGGACAGTGAAGAGGGAGTGAGTGGCTTCATGATGTTTAGTTGCTGACTGTGGTTAAACCATGACAAACTTTTGACGCAGTTTGACATAGTAAAACTTGTATTGTTATGGATGTTTATGGGTCAAAATAATTTAATTGCTTTTCACTTTAAAACACCTGTGAAAAAAAGCCAAAACCCAATTAAAATCAACTCATGTCATCCAGGTCAGTATAGAGCTGTTTAGAGTTTTCTCTGGTAATGTAGAATGATTTCTTGAAATAACCTTGCCAAAGAAGGAAACACTTTCTATAAATAACTCTTAAGAGCAAAGTTACACAAGACAGCCAAGCCAATCACTGTGAAAATGTCCCGTTCAGCACAGCACTATATGCTTTAATTCCAGGGTGTGAGAAGAGGGATTTATTTTTTTTTTTACTGTTTTCATGACAAATCCCCTCATCATTAAGCTCCAGAGACCATATAAGAGAATAGTGGACTGCTGAAAGGAGGAGTGAAGACACCTGCTCTACATTTCCTATAGCTGCACCCTAACCATGTCTGTGGATGTCACTGATGTCTACTGGCACTGCTATGTGGGCCTGATACCTTGTATGTAATAAACCTTTGGTCCCACTTACCTGAACAATCAATTATAAACATCTCTACTCCCCACCACATCACACATCCTCTAGAACATCTGAATATCAGCAGCGTCATCCTTCTATATTCTCCTTTTTAGAGTGAAAAATTATCTGATCCCCTCTTTGTGCCATTTACTTTGATGAAAAAATGAAAAAATGTCCTTCATTGTAATTGATCTCATCCTGTTAGTCACAGGCATCTTTCCAACCTCTCCTGAAGGGTACACCACTTAAATAGTTAGTCATACTAAAGAATGGAGAAAGATGGTACTTTAGCAGGTGATTACTAAGACATCAGAAAAGTGCAGTCCTCAGATGAGAAAACAGTAAGGTGGAGCAGAGTGAAGAACTTTGGCATGTATTTTGAAAACTTTTCCATTAATTTTCTTTGCAATTACAGTAAATATCACTTTGAAATTCATTTGTGCAAAACAATGTTCTTTTTTTTTTTTCCCTGTAGTCTGATAGAACCACCTAGAAGCTGATTTGACTCTTCTGCAAAACCATGATTAACTTTAATTGGTGGTGGAAACTGATTATAGATTTTGTCTTAATGCTGACACATCCAATTGCTTTTAGAAGAGACAGACTTTATAGACCCCTGATCTTGAGTCTACGTTTACAGATGATGAGAAATAAGGATATAAGAGAATCTTACTCTTATAAGAGGGTTAAAAGTTAAAACTGTCAAGGACTTATGGGCTGACACAGACATTGAAAAATATGGGAGAGAGGAAAGCAAATATACTCCAAGGGTGTGGTTTCATCACTGGATTAAGGAGCTATAAAACTGGGCTGCTGCTTCAAATAATGTTCCTCCTCCCTTCCTGAGATCCTGCACTTGTACATCTACCAAGTCAGATCAGCTCTCTGACTCAGGTGAAAAACAAGGGATTAATTTATCTGCAGTCAGCTCTCTGCAACCTTGACTCACTGGGAAACCTCATAAACCCAGTACTGATGCAAGTGATGATTGTGAAAATTACCCTAAGGGAATATGATGGAGTTTCAGAAGATCAGAAACTCTTGACATTATTGTCAAGATTAATGCAAACAAATAGTGTGTTCCTCCTCTCAGGAAGTGACTGGTTTGTTTCTCTGAGGTTTATGGTCCTCCAACTAATTGTAGTGATTTTAATTTCTTCTCTCCATTTTGAAAAGTCTACATTTTGATTTGTTTTAATAGCTAGTTCATAAACTATATTTATTATTTTAAAGAATTTTGTTATACTTTCCCACCTGCTGCTCATAGTTTAGCAATTCTGAATAACTGGCAGAAGACACTGGATAAAAAATATGAGATATTTATTCAAACCCTCACCTCTCTTTATTAAGCCCTGGAATCTGTGGTGTACCAGAATTTGTCTCATTTGGCAAGTGTCCCTCACAGTGGCAGACCACAGAACAATTTTGCCAGCCTCGAGGAATCATGTACAGGAGAAAGGTGCCACAGATGTTCCTGTGTTACTGACCTTGACAGAGTCAGCATAGCACCTTTGAAAACCATTGAAACTTCCCAATATATGGGAAGCTCATGAACTGAAACAACACAAAAATTCCTTAATAACCAATTTAAATTAAAAAATAGTTTATAATTACATTAATTAAAAAATTTGACCAGGCTTCTGGCAGCTTTAAATAACTATGGATGCCAATAGGTCCAATGAGCTATCAGGGATGTCAATGACCAGCCCAGTTAAAGAATGCTTTATATGTTTGCCAATTTTCCTTTTTTTTTTTTTTTTTTTTTTTTTTTTTTTTTTTCCCTTTNTTTTTTTTTTTTTTAGTTTAACTACCCTCTTCACTCTCTCCTGTGCAAAGAATTTATGGTGAAAAGGCTTTGATAGAAGCATTTAATATTGGCTAAATTGTCTTAATTTAGAAATTCCATTTTCCCACATAATTACTTATCTGGGGAAATGGAATAAATCAGCCCTAAAGCCACAGGGTAATGAAAGACAAAGTAGACTGAATAAATTTCCAGGGTAATTGGGTGTTGTAGAAGATGGGGTCTCAAGACCACCATCACAGCAATTGAGCAAATTCATGAAGCAGAGCATGTCAAGCTACTATCTTGAAAACTCTTTATAGTTTCAGATATCCTTAATATAATTAACTTTACAAATTCAGGTATCACTCTATGTAATATGCTACTAGACTTGTAAATTAGCTTCTTCCAAAAACTTTGCTTTTGTCTTAAATGTCTTTACTCAAGAAATTCTTCAGTTTTCTTCTGTCTGAGACTATGAAGAGGTTTTAAATATGGCTAAATATTTAGGGTTGACATAAGTTTTCAAGACACAACTGCTATTGTGTCTTGAAAAACCAAGAGGATCAGACTTCAGAGCTGCTCTATTGAATCCATTCTGCTGATAATTCATTTGTCTGAAATTTTCTCATCTCTGAACATTTTGATCAGGTAGTGTCTTAAATCTTGAAGCACTTAGATCAGTAGGGACACTCCAAGTCCTACTGTGCTTATATAGGCACAGTCACTTCTGGCATTTCCAACTTCCTTTATTTTGGCCATAGCATTTGAGTAGAAACTCAAACCACTCTTAAAAGCACTTAAAACACTTCCTTGACCACTATTCCCCCAGACTTTCTATTGCTTTTTTGTTTTCCCCCCTAAGTGTGCCTCTGTGTTTTTTCTCTTAGTCCCAAATAATTTTTGAACTAAAAAGACTACAGTCTTATTAAAAAGTACTGAATTTATTTTTAATATAAAAATGAGTTTACAGAGTAGATTTAGTTTGTCATTATAGAAACAAGCAGTTTTTAACACAATCTAGCTAGAGAAGTTATTTCATAGTTATGTAGTTGTGACATATTCAAAAAAGAACAAGAAGCTCCAGCACAGCTTAAGAGTAGCTCCAGTATAGTTCTATTCATTAGCACAGAGTGATGCCAAAAAACTGGCATCTCAAGGCAGTATTATCCTTCCAAGTGCATAGCTGCAGAGCAACAGTATGCAAACAATAAAAGAAAAATAAGTTTGTTTTAATTAATACAATTAATACACGGGCTGCAAATACCATTAATGAACTATATTTGATTTGCTAAGTCAAACTTCCAGCAGGACAGGAACTTATTTCAAATTCTGCACTGGCTTCCCAAATACCTCTTACTAGGCCAGAGAGAAAAAGAAATCTTGTCTCTGCTTCCAGTGCAGCCATTTCAGGATAAGATTGGTGAACAATCTGAGGGTTTTGTCCTCTTGATTCACCCTTTGCATCCTGACTCTGTGAAGGCCTATGCAAGGGTTTGCCTTGCCTCAGCAAGTAACTATCCAAATGGGAGGTTTCTAAGTAAATCATACTGATAAGAGATACCCCTGAATGACCACACAATGTAACATCATGCAGTGATATTTGAGACAATTCCAAATGACCCATCATGGTTTTTAGCACAGAGTAGGTCCAAAAGCAGTAAACACTTAAAAATTGGAAGCTGTAGCTGAGCTAAATAGCAGGGACTTTAATTTCTTTCAGCCTAGAAGTCCTTATCTAACCATAAACCCTTCAAAAGTAAAGAAAAATAAATGAGATTTGTCCAGCTGCATAAGCTAAACCTATAAGAGGAATAAATCATCTGGAGTACACAGAAATAAACACAGCCTAGTTTGCTACTGATTTGTGTATTACAGTTGGTAGTGATCTGAGTGAAGATGTTTGCCTGGGTGTGGACAGAATCTGAGTCTCTCTTCCACCCTCATATTCTGCCATATGTAACAAATGTAGAACTCACCATTTTCCTCTGTAGGAGGAAATCTACAAAGTATCTTTCCTTTTCTCAGCTATTTTGTTAAAATTTGGAAGCATGGTGTTGTCTTCAAGAATCCTACTACTTTGTAAAATGTATTTAAGTCAGTTATCATATAAAAGGATTTGTTTTGTTTGAATTCTGGAGGCTTTTTTAGTAGTGAGGAGGAGAGAGAGACATTTATTTAAAGGTATATTTGAATAAGCAGCATCTTATTAGTGTTTAGGACAGCTCCATTTTCTAAAAAAGTGTATCTCTGCTTTGAAAGTTCATGATAGCTTTAAGATAATGAGCATGACATCAGTAGATACAAGCAACTGATCAGTCAGCAATTCACATCTACACATTAAGGCATATCTGAAATGCCTAATTATTAGGATAATAAGTTCAAATGTATCAGTATTGGCAAATAAGCATAAGTAGACATAATAGTCTAACTCTTGCTGAGCTGTTCAAAGATTATTGACCTGTAACACCAGAGAAAAAATGTTACAGACTGCCATTCACACCAGAAACAAGGAAAAACAGAAATTTATTGCCAGTCAGAAAAGTAATCAGAACTGAATCAAGCAAAAGAAAATTGATAAAACTTGAGTTATATTCAGTTCTAATTTAATGCAACAGACATTTTGATAATACAACAAAAATTAAATCCTTTGCTAACTCTTAGCAGTTCTAAGTTGTGGTACAAAATACATAAAGAATTAAAAATATCTGTGACATTCTGTCATCTTAAGTAAGCAGAAAATTCAGCTCCAACTTTTTTTTTTTTTTTTT
>VWYO01006293.1:186566-231307 GCA_013400275.1 Rhadina sibilatrix | reverse complement strand
TTTTTTTTTTTTTTCCTATGCACCAAGAAAAAAGATTTAGAGAAAATATTCAGTCAGGAATCTGGATTTAGTATCCTCTGACAGTATCCTAAAAGGTACCTGAGACTTTTTAAGCAAACCAAGCACTACCATGAAATTTCCAACATGTAATTTTCTAAGTATCTAGAAGCCTCTAAGCATCTTAGATCTATGAACATGTTCAAGAACTCTCCAGAGTTGAACCTCAAGTTGGCATTGCTGAATTCTGAGACACAAGACTTAAATATGTTTATTTGTCTTGCAATTCTTTTAGAACTTTATCCCAATGAAAAGAATGGAAATTCACCAATTTTGTTGTCTGTTTACATTTATTAATGCACACTGATGGGTTTTATTTATACTAGGATAGAATTTCTCTTGCTACAGTAGAATTTATCTTCGGATATTTATAAAATTTTTAAAACTACAGGCAAGGCGGACATAATAATGAAAAATTAATATCATTTTCTGTTAGGTTATAAATAGATGATAAAATTATTCATGTGGAAAAAATAGAAATTTTTTTTGCATCTTCTGTTAAACCAAAAACTAAAATACTACCACAAAATAATTTATTTCACCTGAACCTGACAATTAAATCCTATTTGTATATTATCTTTATTAAGTTAATATATCTTAATTACAAGATCAAATCCCGCCCCAAAAAACCATTTGCTATAAACTTATAGGAAATTTTAAAAATTAAGTGCTTAGTTGAAAAGATATGGAAATTAAATTACTAGTCTCCTATGGAAACATAGGCTCTCACTTTCTTAAAGTAACTGGTCAGGAGTCTTCCACAAAGATTAAAATGTTGATTAAAAAGATAAGATTCATAGATAATTTAGAAAGGTTAGGGGAAAAGGGAGATTTTATGGACCTTCCTGGCAGACTGGTCTGGAGTGGTTTTGCAGATAGATCAGCCTCAACCACCTGGTGAAAGTTACACTGACGTGTAAGATACATAGGACTAGATACCATCTAGCAAAGGTCCTCACCATCAGTCACTTCAGCTTCTACTAGAACCTTCTATCAGTTATTGCAGCTTTTACTTTCCTTTTAGCCACTCTTTGATGTGTTTATGGGTGATAAGGGAGTGAGGCAAAGGGGATAGGTAGATAGATAGATAGATAGATAGATAGATAGATAGATAGATAGATAGATAGATTTATTATTTCCTAAAACCACAAAGAAAAGAAATGCTGCAAAGTATAAGCTGTACCAAGATCAATAACTGAATCTCTTCAAGTAGAAGAGTTCCCAAGGGAGAGAGATAAAGGCAGTGGCCAAGGATCTGCTTCATCTCTGTGCCACCTCTGTAGTCCTAGGCATGTGAGTGATCGCTAAATATTTATTTATTTTTTTGTTAATAAACTGCATATTTGTCTAAGGAGTTCGCTGAAGATGGTAGAATAAAAATTAAATTATAGCAAGAGGACCATACAGAATCATACGTTATAGTGATTAAACCCAGGACCACAGCAACTTGACATGAATGAGGACTCTGAAAACAATTGCAAAACAAATAGCAACCACCAGAATTATCAAGTCACTGATCTGAGATTCCTGAAAACCATTAGGGAATTCCATACCCACAAAAAGCAATTTAACACTTTCATATGAAATCAGGTTATGTGATGGTTACATCATGATACTTTTGTTTCATTCTACAGTAAAACTTGTCACAAACATTCTTACTTTCTTGCTATATGCATTGAATGGAACTAAGGAAGCATTTCAATTATTAATAATGATGAGTAATAACCTACAGCTTATTTTCCCAGGTCATTTACCCCTTTTATGTGGTGATGAAGAAGAAGTTTAATATTTTCACTTCACTACCAAGACAACAACAACAGAAGCACAGTAAGAAAATTGTCTGTATAATCAATCTAATGTTTTAATATGCTTGGGTTGGCACATTTGACTCCAGTGTATAACCTTGAAATAAAACCAAAGCTGTATTATACAGGTTTTCAATATCTCAATCTGATTAGGACTGAAGCTCTGAGATTTTTTATATCCCAGAAAGTCTAAAATATATTCTAACACTACATATCATAAAGTAGTTTTAAAAGCTACATATTTATTTAAGAAACGTTTTAATGGCTAGTAAAAGTAAGCAAATTCAGAAAAGCTGTTTAGGTAGCTAGACCTATTATAAGAATTTTGGGCCAGACTAAGGACCCTGATGAGATTCATCTCAGAGTAATGAGAGAGTTGGGTGAGGTTACTGTGAGATTTTTCTCAGTTAATGATATTGGAGATCTTCAGAGATCCCAGTCAACTGAAAGCTAGCAGATGTTACTCATGCTTCAAAAAGGGCAAGAGATGATCCTAGTAATTATAGACCTGCCAGTCTTAGTTTGATGCCTGGTAAAATTACAGAGAAGATTAAGGTAAAGTATTGAAAAACTCATGAAAGACAATGCAGTCATGTGTTAAAGCTGTCGTGGGTATATGAAGGGAAAATCATGCCTTACTAACTGAGTATCCTATTATGACAAAGTTACCTTCCTCCTGGATGGAGGCAAGACAGTGGATGTGTTGCTGAATGTTGTTAGCTAGTAGCCAGATTTTAGTGGGATTCCACATGACTCAATTTTAGGGGCCCTTTTATTCTATTCAATATTTTTATCAATGACTTGAACAAAGGAGTTGAGCGCACACTAAGTTTGCCAACAGTACAAAATTTGGATAAACTCATGATTACCTTCAGGAGACATCTTGATAGATTAGAGCCTTAGGGAGGCATAAACCATAAGAAATTTAACAAGAACACATGCCAGACCATGCACCTGGAAAAAAATGTGATCCTGGATATATGCATAGAATGGGGGAACAAGGGTTGGAGTACAGAAAGGAACATAGCGGTTTTGGTTGATGGAAAATTCAATATGAGTCAATAATGTACCTTGGCAGGCAAAAGGTCCAATTATATCCCAGAGTGCATGAAGTAGAGTGTAGCAGGGGAAAGGAGGGACTGTCCCACAATACATAGGTGCAGCCTCAACTCACCTCCTGACTGTAGTTTTGCAATCTATTGCTCACAATATAAGAAAGATATAGAAATATTGGAATGTGTCCAGAGGAGAGCAACAAAGATCATTAAAGGACTAGAGGACAAGACTCAGGAGGAGTGGCTGAAGATATTTTGTTTGTTCACCTTACGTAAGAAGAGACTGAGATGTGACCGCATTGCTGTCTGTCTACAACCTCACAATGAAGGTGAGTAGAGAAGTGCTGATCTTTTATCTCTGGTGTCTATTGAGGTGTGAGAGGGAATGGCTTAAAAGGCTGTATTATGGGGATACATCTATTCACACTGGATATTAGGAATATGCAATTTCCTGAGAAGGTGGGTCAATCATTAGCACAATCTCCCCAGGTAAGAGTCCATGGCCCAGAGTCTGTTGGGGTTCAAGATATGTCTGTACAGTATTACTTGATATATGTTTTTACCTCTAAGGTTTTTGTGTGGAATCAGGATTTGGACTTGATCTTCTTGTGACCCTTCCAAGTCAGGATAATCTCTAATTCTGTTATTCTAATGAGAGTCTACATGCTTCAGGAATTGGTCCTTAGCAATTTTTGTCTGCTTTTTCTCTTTTTTGTGTTCTTGGATGCTGTTGATGAGGGAAAGAATACATAAATTTTCTGATTCCTCTAGGGAAAGAAATCTTACTGTAAATATGCCAGCCTCGTAAAAGAAGGATCGAGACAGGGACATGTCTTGATCTGGAAAGGGAGTACATTTTCTTTCCAATAGGCAGAGAGAGAAGAAAGAACAACCTCATTGCCTGGTGAAAGCAGCATCGAAAATACGGAAATATGAAAGAGAGTAATCTAGTTTTCAACACTTTCAAACAGGCTTTTAACTGATTTTTTAACTGATCCGTTTCATTTACAGGATTATACTTACAAGGATTAAACTCTTCCCACATGATGAACAAGCATTTAATGGACAAAGAAAGTTAAATAATGCATTACTGACCCCATCCCAGGAAATTATATTTCTTATGCTATATTATAGAGACAACATTTTTTTAGTCAGTGATGGCAGAAATCTTGAAAATTCTTGTTCAGTTGCAGGTAACAGACACTCAAATAACACAAGACTCATCTAGTCCAAGTCTTCACCAGTACAGTGCATTAAAAACTTCAGCAACATGATCAGCACAAATTTATGTGTTAGAGAGATGCAACATCCCCAGTTTCTCTCTCAAGAGTCAGTTTTGCACTCTGATAGGTGTCAGGGACTTGAAATGCACAATTTACAGCACAGGAGTTCTCATATGTACTCAACTCAATACTGTAATTTCCAAAAATTTGCTTGCAGTTTTTACTTCAGTCGAAGTCCATTTTCCGCTGCTTCTTTATGTTAAATAATCTGTGTGTTGTCACTTGTTTTGCATCATTTAAATATGAATAGACTTTTCCCATGTTTCATCTTGATTATTATTTAAACATGCGAGCTCTTTCAGTCTTTCCCCCATGTATCCTTTCCTCTATCTTTTTTATCAATTGTGTGACATTTTTGGCATTTCCTTCAAATTTGTCGATGTCCCTTACCAGTGGAGAGACAGAATTAATTGTAATGGTTTGGGTGTACGTTCTAAGCAGTTACATATCAAAGCATAGTTGTTTTGTTGATTTAGGTGCAATGATTTTTGTCAGGAAAGGATGGCACAGTGGTTTAAATGCTAGTCTGGGCATCAAAATATTTGGACTTGTTTCTTGGAAAATACAGAGATACCTTCTGTATTTTTAGGCAAATCCTTTAGGGCCAAATGCCAATGAGGTTCTTGAGGCAGACCTTTACTGTGCTTTGCTGGGCAAGGCAATGACTACTGAGCAGCCCATGTGGGATCTCTGCAGCAACTTACAGAGTTCCATGCTTGAGTCCTAGCTTGGGATGAATGTGCTATTTAGGCTAATTAACCTGTCCCAGTGGAATTAGCATAGCTGTCACACATAGCTGTGTTAAGTTGGCTAATGGTTTGGTTGGTTCTTTTCCATAATGTCCAGGACCATGCTCAGTGAGCATGTTAGCCATGTATTTTAATTTGGTTATTGCTGTCTCACTACATCCATGTGAATGTAATGTGTCAGTGTTCATGTGGTTTCAGAAATTAGGATGAGAATCTGATCTTCAATTAGATGTAAAGGTATATGCCTATTCCTGCTACCAGCCCTGCCATCTTTACAACACGTTGTGAATAACACAAACATGACCCTTTTAAAAGATTGCTGCTATGAGGTTCAGGTACTTAATGAAACCCTGGCCCCTATTCTCTAGGCATGCAGTTTACCACATTCAATTTCCTGTTGAATGGGGGAATGGGGATGAATATGCTGGCATAAGCTGTCATTCAAGAGGAAACCTGAAGAATGGTGTACATCTGAAATCATGTTCCTTTGTACAACTGGCATTCCCTTCAGGAAATACCACCTCATTCTAGGTAGAATCCACAGTCCTGAATTCTTCTTCTTATAGGTATCTACAAAAATTCTCTTAAAGAAATGTCCTTTCATAATAACAGCCAAGTAGTTAGAACACCTAGGAAAAGAGAAACACCAGAAAGGGACCTTAACAGCATTCAACTTCAGACTTTTAAGTATGACTGAGATATAAGGCCAGTCACCTTATGCTTCCTATATAATTATTGCAGAAGGCAAACTCCTCCAGGGGATTATTCAGAACAGGAATTTAACTTTAAGACAAGTAAATTACATACCTAAACTTAGGAGAATTGAATAACCCTGAATAACCTTGAATAGCGGATGGAATTCCTTGGTTTGAAGAGTTCCTAGCCAACAGTCTGTCAAATGTTTGATGTGAACCCAAGATCCCCTCTATGCCTTTAAATAAAAAATATTCATCAAGTCAGAGGTGGAAGAGTACTAGTGGAGTTCACAGAACTATGTGGCATGAGAAAACTTCAAAGTCCAAGACCTAGGCTCTTAAAGGAGAACAGAAACTAAGACAATGTGACATAGAAGTATCTCAGTGTATAAGCATTATAGCCAAATTAACATCATTGAAGGCAGAGTTCTAGTAGATGAAGAGAAAGATCATCAAGATCTCAGGAACTTAGACAATGAGAGTTACACAGGTTTAGGTAAACACTGCACTTACAATTTTGAAACATGATTCTTTTCCTAAAAATTCTTGATTAGAGAGGTTAAGCATCTGTAAATGTGGCTTGCTGGTAAATTTATTTCAAACTGTATTTTATTTCAATACTTTGGTAATTAAGACATTTTTTCTGGAATCAAATACATTTTACATATTGTATTACCTATATTCAAACCCCAAACAGTGCTTTGTTCTCTTTTTCCTGTGTTTGTTTGTTTGTTTTTTGGGGGTTGGGTTTTTTTGGGGTTTTTGTTTATATTTTTGGGGGGGTTTTGTTTGTTTGTTTTTGTGTTTTTGTTTTGGTGTTTTTTTTGTTTGTTTTTTTTTGGTGTTTTTTTTTGTTTTTTTTTTTTTTTTTTTTTTTTTTTTTTTTTTTTTTTTTTTTTGGGTTTGTTTTTTTTTTTTTGGCTGGTAAGTTTGAACTCCCTCCTGCAGTTGTGGCAAAGATTTGATTTTAGTACTGGTTAAAACACTCAGCTAGGAAGTACTGTCTACACAGAGATAATCAAAGTTCATTTTCCTTGGCAGTGAAAATGTTCCTGCCATTGAATTAGTGGGGATGAAAAGTGTGACAGGGCAAGAAGCAGAGGTGATGAATTGCATTAATTCATTATATTAGTTTCAAGTCAATCAAGTTACTGTTTAATACAGTAACTGCTAGGAAAGTCCTCTATTGATTCTAGTTACTAAACTTCCTCTATCCATAGATTGCCTGTCTATAAGATAAAAATAATAGTATATTCAAATAATTTTCTTAAAAACATTTTCCTTGCAGAGCTAAAATATGATTGAATGTTCATGAGATTTTGAGATACCCTGTATTATGGAATGAAGAATAATTAAGACCTTTCAAGAAATAGTAGGAAGCTTAAACCTCCATAGTTCTGTTCTCTTTCAAATCAGTTAATTAACTTTCCACTTTTAATTAACTTTTCAGACTTTTATTGGTTTTCAAAATTATTCCTTCATGTTACTCTCTCATTTTATGCATACACACAGTCTATACATGTATACAGATGCAAACTCACTTATTTTCCTCTGTGCTAAATATAATTTCCTGAACTGTTTTGTTTTTTTTTTCATTCTAGCTTATGTTTCCATGGTATTCCATCCCATTTTAATATATATATCTGAAACAGATCAACAGATACTAATTTGTGAGTTTCATTATCATGACATTAATCTCCCTTTCCAGTTCATTAACAAAGTTGTTAACTACTTCACTACTTAACATTGATTCCTTTCCATACTATAATTTGCTTCTTCCCATTCAATACAATGCCATTTACCACCAATATTCAGTAATAGACCCTCAAAACACTTCTGTAATCCACATTTTATATGTGTTATTTAGAATTCAATTTGGAATAAGAATATTTTACCTGTTTGGTTCTTTCTTCTGCAGTACTGAAACTTGCCAAACATCAAACCCTTTCTCATACTGCATTTGCTCTTTCTTACTATATTTGCCTCCCGTATCTAGGGTCAATTGTACAAAAGATGACTGTGCCAGATCACAGAATCACAGAATGGTTGATGTTTGAAAAGACCTCTGGAGGTCCTCGTGTTCAGCTCTCCTGCTCAATAAAGGCCACCTAGGGCAGATTTCAAGAACATGTAGAGACAGTTTCTTGGTATCCTCAAGGATGGAGTCTCCACAACAACTCTGGGCAATCTCAGGCAGTGCACAGTCAGTGCACAGTAAAAAAGTGTTTCCCTATGTTCAGGCAAAATCTACCATGTTTCAATTTGTGCTCATTGCCTCTTGTGCTGCCACTGGACACCACTGAAAAGAACTTGGCTCTGTCTATAGCTCGCCTCAGATATTTCGATTCACTGACAAAATCCCTCCTGAGCTTTCTCTAATCTGGGCTGAACAGTCCCAGCTTTCTCAGCTTTTCCTCATATGAGAGATGCTCCAGTCCCTTTATCATCTGAATGACCCTTCACTGGACTCCAGTATGTCCATATCTTTCTTGCACTGGTACCCCAGTACTGAACACAGTACTCCAGCTGCAGTCTCCATAGTATAGATGAAGGGGAAGGATAATTCCCCTCCACTTGCTGGCAACACTCCTCTTAATGTAGTTGAGGATACTGATAATCTTCTTTGCCAGAAGGACACATCGCTAGCTTATGTCCAACTTGGTGAACACCAAGGCCTCCCAGGTCCTTCTCTGCTAAGCTCCTTCCCATACTGTTGGCCTCATCTGGTACTGGTACTGGACTATTTCTCCAGCCTGGTGAAGCCCCTCTGGATGGCAATACAATCTTCTGGCTATATTGGCTGCTCCTCACAGCAAACATTTTGAGAGTTTTCCTCATTCTGGCTAGAACAGAATCAATTTTTGCAGTAGCCAGGGGGCATGGCTAGGATAAGGAGGTTATTTTCTCCCACCTCACATCATTGCCAGGGACAGGGAAGGGGTCTCTTCTGGTTTCAGGGTAGTGTGCTGGAGGAAGTAGTTGGGTATTGTCAGGCCTTGCATGTGAATCACTCTCCTCTCTCTTTTTTACACTTTTACACTTTTGTTATTAGTATTGCTGTTGACGCGTTTTCTCATTTCATTGCCATTTCCAATAAATTGTTCTTATCTCAATCTGTGATCTTAACTTTTTGTGCCTCCAGTTCTCCTCTTCAGGCTGCTGAACAGGGAGAAGAGGCAGTGGGGTTAGGAGGTTTGGAGTGTTTCCAGGGGAATACTAAATTGGAGAATAAAATTTCTAAATCATGACAAGGGTACACTCTACTCCCTGGTCTAATTATTAATAATGTTGTTGAGCAATGTTGGGTACAATGTTGTGGAACAGTATTGGGTACTCTGGGGTATAGCACTAGTTGCTGGCCTCCAGGTAGACTTTGCAACACTGATCACCATCCTCTGAGCCCAGTCATTCAGCCATTTTCCAAATATACCTCACTGACTGCTCATCCATCTTCAAATTCTCTTGTCCTCTCTATGAGGATGATATGGAAGACAGTTTCAAAAGCCTTTCTGAAGCCTTAGAACTTTTCACTTCTGCCCCCTTATCTACCAAGCTAGTCACTACATCAAAAAGTTTATCACATGGAAGAAGTATTTTTCCTTTGTGAAGCCAGTGGATAAAAGCAAAACCAGCCTCTTCATCTAGTATTGGCTGGAAGATTGAAGCCAAAGCCAGGCAAATTTAAAATTAAAGCATGTGTATAAACAGTGGTGGTGATCAGTTACTGCAACAGAGTACCAAGCATGCAATGTCCACATTCCAGTGTGCCAGCACCTGAGGGCAGTGGATGCCTGTCTACAAAATATGTGGTATCTGGAAGTAAATGAGTGACACTGAAAACAGATAATATACTTTGGTTGAAACAAGATGCTCTGGTCCCTTCTCCTGAAGATTTGAGAACAAGTGAAAATATCTGCTAGAAGTACCCAAATTACTGCATTAGCAGTTTTGATTAAATGATCTCAGAGTCATTTGAAAGAGCAATTTATAAATGTTCAGTAGCTAGAGTTTCTGAAAAATGTCAACTGCTTGTGAAAAGATGCAGGGAACTATTCTTATTAAAAAGACAGTTTACTTCTAAATGCAATCTCACTCCCTACTGTGTCATACTATACCAACAGTGTCTCTCTTCTCATAAAGATATCTAGAGATCTGCTAATGCTCATTACTTTGATGACAACTTATTCCATATGTCCTATCTCAAAGAAATTGCCCTGCCTGAAACTGGCATTTCTTCAGCTTTCTATGTTTCAGATATCGTGTGCGCTCTTATTTTGAACCTAAAAACCCCACTCCTTGGTTCTAACCTGTGACCTGTTTCAAATTCAAAAAACCAGACGTGCTCTAATCTAACTTGTCAGTTTTAATGCTTTGATAGCATTTTTCCTCTTGCACCTGTTTCAGCTATAGGACACTGCAGATAGATGTAATCTCTTTAACAGCCCTTCCCTTCTGTCTACACTGCTTTTCTCTCATGCCCTCCTTCATTCCTGATGTGTTCCCTGCCTTCTCAGCTCTCTTTCCTTTACTTGTGGCCTCTGTGTATTAGGCCTCCCACCATGATTTTTGGTTTGTTCAGTGTTTTGAAAGAGGGGATGGGAGGCTGGCAAGGTGTTCGTTTCAGAGCAGAGCATCTGTGAAGCTGCAAATCCTGATCTCATCCGCTGAGCACCAGATGGTACCTCAGGAGGAGCTGCTGTACAGGACCAAGAGGACCTGATCCTCTTGCCACTTGCACTTGTTCTGCTGAGGTGTCTTGGTAGCTATGAATGAACAGCTGGGGACAAGAGGGAAAAGGATCCAGGAGGGGCAGCCCTCAGTTTGACTGGATACACTAGGGCAGTCTGAAAACAGCAGTGTGTCTCCTGGTTACACCACTGCCCTTGTCCACAGCTCTCTCTGTTGGCTGTATTTTCAAGTCGGGCAGGCCAGGAGCTGATAAACCCTTGATCTCCCTATTGCTCCCCTTCAACAAGCCAAACTAAGTTTAGTTATAAGTCATCTATTTTTTAGAGGGATCTGTGTTTGTTTATGCAGTGACAACAAAGATGTAAAGTGAGCCACTCTTCTAAAAAGACTTCCATGAAAGCCTCTCAGCATTGTTGGATGCCCTGGAGATGTTTCTGGTGCTAACATGACTCCAGCTCTCTGAGTAATGCTTTCCTTAACAATACTGCCAAGTGTTAATTAAAAAATAAATGAGCGGTAGTTCTTTGACCTGATTGGAGTTCTGCACTAGAATTGAGTTTGCCAAGTGATTTTGAATTTTAAAGGAAAAGAAAAAAAGTGTATAAATCCTCTTGTGTTTTAAAAACACATTGTAATTTTATATATTATATATCATGCCCCAGAAAGGTCTTGAAAAGACAAAAATAAAAAGAAATGGACAAGTATAATCCCCATGGCAATCAATACTTTTCACTGGATATTAATTTGTGGGCATTAACCCCTTTCAATTGACCTTTAGACATATGATTAGACAGACAGTGAGCTCTGCTGACCAGCACATATATAATTAGCAAATAGCAAGGTGAGGTAGAACTGGTTTAATCTCATTTCATCCCTGAGACTTTATCACCATTTGGCCTACTTCCCTTTATCCAGAGATAACAGCTTTATTTGGCGGTGAATTAAAGAACCAAGTAGCTTTGCATTGTAATATAGGTCAAACAAAACCAGCACATTTGGTGTTGAGTTGTTTAGCAAGCAAAATGCCTGGAGATTGTTGGGGTGGGAATAAAACAGTTGCAAAGGGCTGTGGAAGATTTCAGTCTTTAAATAGTGCAAAAAAAGGTCAAAGATTTCAGTTGGAGCCATTCAGCAGGTCCAGTGGCAATTCATTGTGCCATCGAGCTAGAAATCAGAATTTAAATTCCGAACTAGTTGGCAAGGACTTGGAGCTATGAAAGACTGGGAAGATTTGGCCAGTGCCTGGGAGATTTCCCTCCATGATAATTTTAAATAAAGTCTTCCATTTGACTCCAGAGTAAAAATCTGCGTGAGAAGGAAAGTCAGCCTTGTTTCAACTCCTTCAGTTTCCACAAAAGTAGTAGCACTGGTAAGACTCGTGAAGAGAAAGACTATATCAGAGATCATGTCCCTCTACTCAATTGACCTTTTCAATAAAAATGGATAGTTTTCTCACCTACAAAATAATTTAAGCATTAGGTTATTAGATCCTTACTGGTCATCCTGATTTGTTGCAGCATATTCAGTAAACAACCCAGAATTGATTGAACAACTTCTGTGAATTTAAAGGTTTATAAAGTCATCTCTACCTTTGGGGTATAATGGTATTAACTGATTTGATGCCAGACTAAGTTATTTCAGCATATGTTTGATCACATGAAACTAAAAATATTCCAGTGACTCATAAAATACTTAGGAGGTTTTATTAGAATTTTTTCTTTTATCATTTCTTTAAAAGTGGATGAGTTCAAATATTATTCATGAGCGGCAGATAAGATACAACTCCCTCTCATACAAGATTTTTCAGCTTCTATTGCATCAGCGACTGTCTGTACTCTGTAATCTGTCCCAGACAAGTGTGTTGCAAGTTGTGTTCAGGTTTTCTAAATATGACACTGTTTACAAACTGATCTGCAGAAATGTGCCAAAAAATTAGGGAAAGAGGAACTGTAGGTAAAGTAGATTTGGAGGAATTTTTCTTTTAATTTGATTGTTAGCATAAATGAAATTACATTTCTTTCTGGTATGGGGATAGAGAAAAGGAAATAATAGTATATTTTTGATCTGTTAATGGGAATATCCCATTATTGGGACTTATACCAAAGACCATTAAAAAGAACTATCTCTTACCCAATGGGAAAGCACTCTGTGCCTCTCCTCAGAAAACTTACTGGAAAAAAATCTTCAACTTGATAAGCAATGGGTTGGTCACTGACCCAGAGCTTTGTTAGGGAGATTGGACCTGGGACATATAGCTCTTTGGAGATTAATTCTTTAGTGACTGTTATCCAGAAAACTACCTTGTGGCCTTAGTTGGAGGGGATGCAGTGGACCCTTCACAGTCTTGAACGTCGTCTGTAACTCAAAGCTTCATGTGTGTATATGAACACTAAGCATAAACATGGGGTTAAATTACAAGCACAAACCATATTGGTGATTCTGCATTCTTGTGGGAAAACACTTTCCACAAATCCACATGCTCTAAAAAAGTGATATCAACTCCCTAAATTTTATTTGAACAGCTAAATACTCATAGCTCTGCTGCATCTGCACAAGCACAATTGATTATATAGATGAGGATTTAGTGGGGCAGGAGGTGGTTTCTAACTCCATTGAAGTAGCTGTGTAATGGAGTAGACAATGTTCTTCAACTGTGCCATGTGTTGTATGGAGGCGATTTGTGGTTGCATTGAAACTTCTTCAGACTAACTTAACAGAAAAAAAAAGGAGGAGGACTTAAAGCTGCTTTTATGCACCTATGCATATTTTTAATAGACAACTAAGCTACAAAAACTGACAGAACAAGAACAACAGAAACAAATTTAGTATGGAACTTTAATTTGCAATCACATTATTGAGGCTGCAAAATCAGAAAAAAATAGCTGTGAAGCACACTCTAGTTGGATAGGAGTAGTAATGCATTTTGGAATTCAAGGAAACTTAGTTATTTTGATTTATTTTCCTATTTCAAGAAATTATGATATTTAATTTTGCCAAGTCTGATATCTTAGTGATCTCTGATATTGCAATGTAATCTTTGCTCCTAAAGATATTAATACATTTTTTTGAATATGCAAAGGTTTTTTAAATTATTCTGTCAGGAATCTAAAGATACAGTAATGTCAATAAAGAACGTATTCTTTCAGATTTTACTTCTACTATGGTTTCTGAGAATTGGGGAGCAAATGAATGTGTATAAGGAGCTTAGTGTCTATTAGCTGCTAGGAAGATATTAATGATTTTGTCACTAGATTTCAGAATTATGTTCTCCAATCTGAATAAGCAGATAGATTTAGATAGATAGTTTAGATTGATACCACACACATAATCCAAGGGATTTAGGGAGCTTCTTACATTACCCTGTGCAAATGCAGTATAAATGCCACTCATCAAACAGCACATGTTTAGAAAGATGACACATGCACATGGTAGTACTAGATCTTAATGTGGTTCTTTTTCCACAAAATAGCACATTTCTGGTTTATATGAAAATGTCATGTAGATAAACTTTAGATTTTGAAATCCTTAGTGACCAAAGAAAATCAAAGAAAACTATGTCAGACTTCCTTCAAGTGGTAAGAAATGTGTCCAATAATCTGAATTCCTATGTACTTTCTCTTGGTGTCTATCAGATTATGAATAGAACTTCTACAACAATGCAAACAAAAGCAAAATTTGAAACATAGTTTTAGATAGAAATATCAACATAACAAGATCAATGACATAAAAATATCATCAGCATGAAAAGACTTGATCCTTCCAAGCATATCTCCAATTCTTAAGTTCAAATCATTCTGGACAACTTTTATCTCTCCCTTTTGCTAACGTTCAGATAAACAAAATTCATTACCGTGAATGAGTCCAAGAAAATAATACCAGGTCTAAAGATTTTAGTCATAGAACAAAATATGTCTTGTGACATGAGGACTGCTTAAATTTAAGATGGAGTTTACATTCCAGACTGACACATAGAGCTTAATCCATGCACATCATGGCTCACTTGAGATGCCTTACAGCTTTACTCTGCACCTCCAATTTCTACTCCTGTAAGTCTTTTAAGAACTAGATCATGACACTAATTCTTGAAATCTTATAGACTCTAAAATGCACAAGTTCTTAAGACTACTTGTATAGGAAAAGTTTAACTTTTTTGTTTATCCTTTGTATATATTGAACTGGTGAGTATACAAGTTTTGGTCTCCTGGTTTGCACAGCATGAGAGCAAGACATGGATGGAACACATCTACTGCTCTGAATCCAGGGTTTGGTCCTGTAAATCGGGGTGCAGACGTGGGGCTTCACACTCACAGCACAGAATGGTCACCTCTCTGCAGGGACACAGCCTCCACCAGTGAGACACTGTGGTGTCCGTGGTCTGCCCCCGGCCTCACTTCCTTGCTCTTAAAACTTAAGCTCTGAACTGTCTCCAAAATAGGGTTGGGTCTCATTAGTGCAATTTACCTCTCCCTTTCTTTTTCACAGGAAGTTATGCATACAGATTTATTTCCTATGATTCACCCTCAAAACACCATACACATTTCTACACAATTATGAAGATGAATGAATCAAAAGCTTACTTTTATTAGGAAATAAATGTCATTTTACTTCAGTCAGGACATGAGAGGGAAAAGGTAAAGTGCTATGACATAAAAAGAGTACAGCCATTGAATGAGAAATTTTAAGATAAGAAAGAAAGAAAGAAAGAAAGAAAGAAAGAAAGAAAGAAAGAAAGAAAGAAAGAAAGAAAAAAAGAAAAAAAAAGAAAGAAAGAAAGAAAGAAAGAAAGAAAGAAAGAAAGGCCTTGTACTGAAATGCATATTTAACTGGATAAGCTAAGGCTCATAAAGTCTAGATTTTTAGAAATTTTGAGTGCTTCCTTTTTGCTGCTCAGCTACCAAATCTTAAATTCGCTCTGGAAAAATGTTTGTTTTATCAAAATTGTATGCAAAAGAATATTTACAATATTTCTTTATTTGTGTAATACACCAAATTGTCCCTAAATACCAGGGCTTCACAGGCAACCAAACTGTGCCCATACTACTCACATATTTTGGCTGCAGGACGCCACTACTGGATTTCTAGGTTTCTAGATATATTTCTGCAGATAACTTGATTTAAATCTTGTCAGGGAGTTCATAATAGAACTAAAAATAAAAGCTTGGTTTATTTTGTCTTCTAAACAATCTCAGAAAAAAACATCACAAACCAAAAATAAGCTTAGAGTTTTGAATTCAGAGTCCCAGAGGAAGGAAAATGAGGTATATAGGCATGTCAAATCTCGGGTATACTATCATTGCTGAGTGATTCTCCCTGCAAGCATTAATTTGACTCAGAACTGTGAGTGATGCTGTTGTTTATGCTATTCATGTCTATCTAGAAAAAAAAAAAAAAGGAAAAAATAAAGAATGAAAAAGGTTAAAGAACAATATGGTTCATAAAAACGGCACTCATCTTTGCAGAATAGAAGATAATTGTTGACCTGAGTAGTCAATATTACTCATTTTTTTTCCAGGTAAACCTTTACCATTTGCAATCCCTTTGATTATAAAGTTCACTGATTCCAACACCACTCTTGGTTGGGCTTCACTCTGCAATATGTCACATCATTTGAAGATGTTCAGCATAGATAATTAGCAGGTGACCTTTAAAGTTATCTCTAAAACTGTTCTAATTTATTTTAATAGAAAAAATGCAATAGTGCATCCAAAAGGCCATCCATGCATCAAACCCAGTCATCTAAAGTAAATTCCAGTTCACCTTTAAGTACCAAAAGATTTAAGCCTATTTACAGCTTGGATTTACTAATATTTAGATAAAAAAAATATAGCTTAGCAAATCCTGTATGAAGTTTAAAATCACACAATACAATGTTTGTCTTCTAAATGTCATATTGAAGGAAGCTTCTCTGGCGGGTGAGAGCACAGTGTGATGGTTAAACCCATTTTCTTAGGAATCCTTGAGAACCAAGATAGAAAAAGTGGCATAGTAGGATCATTCTCATGTTTAAAGCACACATTTTTGTAAATGAGTGTTTGCCTTCCCTTTTACCACAACTTTTGACATGAGTAAATGTCCTGAAGAATTATTTATTTGGATTGCACTGCACATGTTCTCTTCATTATTTGAGATCCACAACAGTATGAGGAAAATAAATTTGCTTTGAATATCTGTTTTTCAGTGTGTTTAATTTTATGTATTTTTCACTTCAGCAAATTATCATGTATAAAAGTAATGTAATAACCAGTAGTTTCTGTTAAAAATAATTTTTTTTAATTTTTGCATTAACATTTTTCCCTCTTTTCATACATATTGAAATAGCCATCATACAAATATAAATACTCAAAGACATGACTTTGTTTTTATAAACCCTAAACAGCTCAGCAAACAGTTACATTTATTATGCCTACATCTTAATTATTAAAGACCCAAAGTGAAAGACTTAGACGGAAAGGCAATTTTTCATGTAAGACAGTTTATGTACTTTAAAAGTAGGGAAGACACAGGTTGTTGTAAATCAGCACAGTGTTTGCTAATAAAGTGGTTTTTATAAAGGTAAGTCCTGTGCCAGAGTAGAACAAAGAAAATTAAATTGTCCATGTCCCTTCTAATGCCATCTGGACCCCATATCTTCTGCTTTTTTTGCACTTACCTGGATCTCAGATAAGAAGATGAAGCAGTTCTGCATAATTGTGGTATAAAAAAGTAGAGAACTACTCTAATCTGTTCTAACTGCTACTGAAAACCTTATACTTGTGTTATTTGGGAATGCAGTAAGATCCTACAGGGAGGGCACCTTTGTTGGGTTTTGATTCCTTCAACCTTCTTCATTCTGAAAAACAGATTAAAAAGACATTGAAATATTATCTGTGTACGATGTGAAGTTCTTGCGTCAAAAACACTGGAAGTCCTAAGAGTCTGTGGAAAATATGAGCATATAGTCATTTACAAGAACAGCCATAACTGGCTGAGATTTCTTGCAAAATGTAGATAACAACTGTTTCTAGATGATGATGACGATGATGATGACGATGATGATTCTCTGCAATATCTTGACTTCTATGATATACAATAGATAGAACTATTATTTTTTTGTCATCATCCTGCCTTATTGATCTGTTTGATAAGAGATATCCAGGAAAACAAATTTCCTGGCCTAACTAACAACTAATAATGTACTAGTTGAACATGCAATATAGTTACATATATATTATATATATATATATATATATATATGTATATAAAATATGGTAACACTAGCAAGGTTTCTGCTGGGTTGTCTTCAAGAGGAATGCTTACTTTAAACACTGGGCTTTAGTAAATACTTAAGAAAAAGCAAGTATGTACCTACCACTTTGCTGTCTTAGCTAAATGGTTTGATGTAATATAAGCTTCTGCAAAATAAGGAAAAATATTTCAACACAGTACTCTACACAGCACTTTATTCAGGTAAAATGCATTCAAATACTTCATACTTAGACCAATCCTCCCACTATGCCAGTGATGCCACCTTTAATTTCTTTTCAGAGAACCGACATTTCTGGTTCACAAAGTGCCAAAGATATTCTCAGCCCTAAACAAGTTCTAAAATACATGAGACCAATATAAGCAGTAAGAATAATACCTGTAAAAACAAATGAGAAGAATTTTAATGAAAACCTCTGCATACATTTCAGCATCTGAGAGCCTTCCTAGGAATTAAATTTACAAACCAAATTCTCTTTACTCAGTTTTCAAAAGAGTTAATTATCAACTAGGAGACCAATGTCTCGCCACATGCAAAATGCTAGGAAAGGTAGAAAACAACATTTATGTTTTAGATTAAATATCATAGCTCATTATAATGTGGCTATATTCTGTGGAAGTAACAATTTGCAGTGCTCTTTTTCAGCTGTATAAATATCAGCTGCATTTTGCAGTTTTAGTATTTTTTCTATTTAACAAAAAAGAACAAATTTTATCAGAGCAATTCAGAAAAAAACATTTGAATTTTACTACATTCTATATATTTTCAACTTAGGACCTCAAGAACAGTAGTGCCAACTCAAACTGTTTAGTATAAAGTCTTGTGTCTATAAGTCTGATAATGGACACTGAATAAAAACTTTGAGTTTATTCCTTTTATAGTCAAGACAGCAATCATTTCATAACTTCTTAAGCTGGTGATTGACTGCAGGCCAATATCTTTAGCTGACACCAGTGGATCTCTAACCATGTATTTGTTTAATTTTTTTCTGAATCCACCCATATTTTTCATCTTATCATCTTATTTTTCACCTCATCTTGTGGCAAGAAAATTAATAATTTAATTATTAATTGGATGGACAGAATTATTTTAATTGTATTAAAATTTTCAGCATCATGATATTTTTGATGCACTTAATACTGAACAGGAAATGATGAATACATATTTTCTATTCATTTCTCCATTTTATAATCTCAGTCATCTTTTTACTAAGTAGAAAAGCTCCAGTTTGACTTCCATTCACAGGAAAGCTTCTCAACACCTCATTTTAAAAAAAAGGTTGGTTACTTTAAGTTAAGCAAATTGCTTTTCAAAATAATTTCAGCCTGACTTCCTATGAATTTACGTTTAACTTGCTTCTTCATTCATTGTTTTTTAAATATTGACACAACTTGCAATTTCTTAACAGTGTTTTTCTTTTTGGTATCATCTGTTAGAGTGCCAATTAACTCCACCAATCTTAGTGTTTGTTTCTTTACATTTTGGTAAAAACAATGTTTTATTTTTTTTTCAGTCAACGGTACGCATGAACATTGAAGAACTGATGTGTTAATTGTAAGTAGCCTAAGTTTCAGCTGCTACTTAGAATGGTTTTGTAATTAGCATTCTCATTTTAATCTCATTGCTTTACTTGAAGGTAGACAATGCAGTGTGCATTTTTATGTGTCTACTTTCATCCAACCAAGATGATGAATTTTACACTTTACCCTCACAATGATAAAATAGTTCTTTAACAGCTACATATAGAATTTCACTGCTTAAATTAAATCTAGGATTACCTTTATTCTTTCATATTTTTAAGTATTTTCTCCTAGTAATTGATTTTTGTTTTTCAAAAACAGTCTGTGCACTATGCCTCTACATTACATTTATCTTGTTTACTTGGATAAATGACCAATCTAAAGAATCAAGTTTACTACTGCTATTCCTTTACAGCTTCACTAATTCCCCTTGACATTTTGAAGTCATAAGTGCTTTATGAATCAAATTGCTGGCTTTTTAAATCTCTGAACACCTCTTATTTGGGCATGGAAGTTCAATTGATCTAAACCGGATGGTACAATTTGACAGTATAAACTTATTTACTTTAATTACATAATCTTTTTTAAGAATATATTGTTCATTAGAATGATATAAAAAAAAGGGGATATATATTCATGCCAACTGAGCTACAAGGGATATGGAACTTACTCTGTCAGAACAATCCCAGCCTGGATCACAGCATGCATAATTGCCTTGGAGGTCATCTTTCTGATGTATCTCCAGACAAAACTGCCTTCTGGCACTTAAGGAACCTGGAAAGAGTAGGTCTAATGCCATGTTTCTCCACTCAATGAAATTCCCATGGGAGGTGGTTGGAAGGCCAGGGCAAGCAGAAGTAGCTTTTCAACCATGATATCTGGGAGAAGACAAACATATTGTCATATCTCTAAAGCACCAACCACGACACACTGAGTATCCATGTGGTATAACAAGGGTTTGACTATTTGCTCCTGTCTTTATTTAATGAATTGCCAAATAATAGAATTAGGCTATGAAAGGATCAAGTGTACACTTTTGATATTTCACACAGCTCTTTGGAAGGCGGCCCAAAGCTGTTCTCACTGTACATACAAAAAAGTAAACCTCATTCGGTCTTACAATCTATATTAAAGTTTTACAAATGCACAAGAGTATTCTATGTTCAAATGTTGCTTTATGGGAGAAAGAAAGAGGAATTGTCTGGTCATCAGGAGAAACAGAAATTAAAGGTATAATTAATTTCTTCCTTTGAAAATTTTCAGATAGTTCTTATCACTGTTATTCTAGCCAATAACATGTTGCAGCAAAATATTTTAAGAAAATGAGGGCAAAGGAATTTGCTTTCTGAATGTTCTTCCTATTATTATTTTTATTATTATTATCATTATTATTATTATTATCATTATTATTATTATGTCTTTTACTGTCTTATGAGTTTCTGCATAGTCCTGGACAAGCTAAAGCATATGAGTCATAGTGCACACTTGATTCTCAAACTCATTTTTTAAATTATTTGTATAGTTTCTGTTCCTAATTGACTATGTTTTGTTCATACTTTTGAAAAGCAGCAGCTACCCAGTGTTGCCAAGGCCCAATTTTGAAGCAGAGGCATGTAGTCTGAGCACTGGAATGCTGGTGTGACTGTTTGCTGCTTCAGCCAGAATTCTAACTATTAACTGACATCTGACGTGACTAGGAGTCTGCCCCACATAAAAGGGGTCTTCTCATATTTCTTAGACAAGGTAATTTAGTGTGTATGTGCATGTCTTTAATGATTCTGCTCTGAAAAAGAGAGAACTTACATTGGGTCAGACAGTGCGCAGACTGCACAAATGTATTATTTATGAGTAGTGCTCAGAATGGCTTTTGGAAAACACATAGGCAAACATGTTCCAGGCCCTTAGGAGCTTACATGTCTAATAGCAGACCTGACAAAGCCAGTGGGAGCTGAAAACAATAGATGGAGAAAAGAAAGACAAATATAGCTTTCAAGATCAAAGGTAAATTTAGGTAGTTTATCATATGGGTCCTTTCAAAATATTTCTTCATTCTGCTAAATAATCCATTCTAAGACAGTGGCATTTCTTCTTGTTGCCAAAACCCTTGGAACTACTTCCACAAACATCTCAAGTTTTCAGTCTCTTACATGCACAAAGAGACTCCTCCCATACATGTCTTTCCCCACTCCTCACCCCTCTGGAGTGAAGATAAATTGTCTGTGACTCTCAAGTTATGCTAAGGGGTGTATTCCATTAGTTAAAAAAAGAATGCCACACTGAAGAACATTCATACCTGATCTCGGCAAATTCGGACGTTCAAGGCCATGACAGATGGGACTTTGAGCCACCTGGTCTAGGTGAAGGTATCAATGCCCATGGTAGGAGGATTGGACTAAGACAATCTTTAAAGTCACTTTCAACCCAAGCCATTCTATTACTAAATATATGTCAAAATAGTACATTTCTTTTATTGCAGATTAATGATGTTATGTCACTTAATTGCTATGATGAAGGCTCAGGAAGGACAAACCTTCAAAGCTCAAATTTTCTAATAGAATTAATAATACTTTTAATCATAACTTAAACTGAGCCTCACCATTTCAGTGGTAAAATTGTATAGATTACTGGTAAACTTTTAAAATGTGTAGGCATGTTTTAGATGCACAAAAATACAGAATACTATTTTCCTAATAAATAGTTAATATTTTGTGGAAAATGATAAAGCTATGTCTAATATTAACCCTAGTGATGTGTCTTCAAATATTAGTGACCACTCAGAAGGCTCACAATATCATCAAAGCCCCATTAAGAACTTTGCAATAAAAATGCAGTGCTCCTAAACTCCATAAACCATCTGAAAACAAAGGACACTTCCCCAGTAGTTTATCTATTCCGTCAAGAGCAGGTGCCAAGATATTTAAGAATCCAGCTACTGATTTCTAGTAAAGGTAATTAAATAACAGCCATATCCAAAAACTGTTCTTCATGTTACCTTCACTTTGATGAAACACAAATTATCTATATATTTTTAAAATTTAGGCCTCAATAGGTCTTCTACAGACATCCCTCATATAAAATTGCATTAAGCACAGCTGTCTCTGTTGTGTTTTCTGGGAAATACTATAATGGAGAAAATGGCTATTGGTTTTGTACTGACAAATTATTGATCACACATGTCTTATGAATCACTTGACACTATGGATTTTCACCAAGGCCATTAAAGGAACAGCCTCAAGCCCTCTGTGTCCTGTATATATATAGTGACAACACTCTCACATTCAAATTTATGTGCATGCCACCAGTGACCACAAAGAGAAAGCAAAATCTTAAAAAGACAATTTTGAAGCAGGTGATTTAAACAAAGGAAATTAGAAAATAATTTTAAAATGCTTAAAAGTATCCAAATTAGTCATTCAAAAAGAGAGAATGAGTGTGCAGAATGCGCATAGCATTTTTAAACAGATAGCTTAAGACAAGACAAGTGAAAAAGAAACCAGTGGCACTAATGTATCTTTTTTTATTTCATTGGAAACGTTCTAATTTTCAAAATCTTTTTCTTGGATATGGGTAGGAATAGAAACAGTTGGATATGGATAGAAATAGTTTGCAGCTGTATCGGCACTAAAGAATTGGGCAGGTAGGCTGTTAAGCCCTCTCTCCTAAGGCTCAGGTCAGAAAGAAAATCATAGAACTGATTCTTATTTATGCTCTTGTCCTCCTGCAAACCCTTGACTGCCAAACAACATGGAAAGATGGTCACTGAGGTTCTCAAGGTAAGGACACTGATATTCTGATTACAGTGTGTGCAGGTTTATGAGGGGATTTCCTTCACATTCTCCTCCATCTTCTCATTCAAACAACAGCTCTTAAAATTTAGCTTGTAATTCATTCTATAGAACAATACCATGTGTCACACTGTCGTACTGTATAAATGATGAGCTTGAGCCTTCCTTTTATGAAGCCACATTTTCAGTTGTTTATAACCTTGCCCAATTTTTACTGTTCATGCTGAATATTTCAGTGATGGGAAATTTTACCAAAACTATTCCAGTTATTTCTCACATCATTCAAGAAAGAAAGTGTTGTCAGTTTCTTCAAGGCAGTAAAGAAATATCTGAGGCTTAGGTCAGGAGGGGCAGCTGTGGAATTCAGGTAAAAGGAAGTCAGTGTAAGATAATTTTTTTTTTGTTGTTGCTACCCTGTTGACTGATCATTAACGACCTATCAATACCTCTTTATTTGCAGAGAAAAAAGCAATGACCTCACATCTGAGGGACAGTGAGGTCTCTTTTGACACTTTTGACATCTCTTCAAGATATACTAAAAAGTACTCAGTTTTGCATCTCTTGAAAGTCTCACTTCAAACAACATCAGTAGTTTCCTTCTACTAACTCTCAGAACAGTCTACCTGCATGAACATGAAGGACTAAAATGAATATGGAGAAGATTGACAGCAACCAATCTGTAGGAAACTGTTGGTGCTTCTCCTGAGATTTCATTTCCTCTCTCCCTTTGACGCTTTGCCCTCCTGATTTAGAGAATCACTGTAAAAAGTGTTGGACTCAAATTAAGGGAGACTAGATATGATCAAAAGAAAAGAAATGATATTCAGCTACAGGTAGGGTGTTGGAGACTGATGGAGAAAGGATGATGCAGTTAAATCATTTGTGCAGAAAGCTGAGCGATGGGAATGGAACAAGAAAAATATGTGGAAGATTCAGAAGAAGATATCAGAAGGGAAATGGGGTCATGTGTAGAAAATGAAAGTCAGAGACAAAAGAAAAAAGAAAAGGTCAGGAGCAGAGGGGACTGGAAACCCCAGGGAATAAGGAAATTATAGCAATGTAGTTCTATATTATAAAACATAGAAATTATAGTTCTATAGCTTCTGTAGGAGTTTGATATTTTCCTCCAGCAAGTCACCTAGCTAACAGAGTGGGGAGGGGGTGCACAACAAAGACCTGGAAGTATGCTGGGAAATAATTGGTGGAACTGGAAGGCAATAAAATTGAGATCACCTTTACTAGGTTATATGAACATATTTGTTATGACTCAAGCTTCAAAAACTGTCTTATATTTTCTCCAAGATTTTTTGCCTAATTTAGTCTTCTAGGGTTTTGCGTATCTTTAACATAGTAAGTGAATTTTATTTTTTGGGAAAGCAAATAGTATAACTTATTCTTTTTTTCTTTTGACTATGTGCACTCCCTCCTTTGAGCAGTTCTTCGTACTAACTCCTTATAACAAGATTTCACATGGCTCAAATTGGCTAAGACTCTTTAACATGGGTATGTTTAAAGCTTTATGTAAACCTACACTCTTTATAAAATTTCTTAGAGACTTGGACACAATTATTGAAATTTGTTGAATATTGAGAGTTATTTTATGGTGAATTTTTACTCTCTCATGATGTTATTGAATTAGTAACAAGCTTCAAAAGAAATTACATGATATCACATGTACAAAATGACAAGCCTTGAGTAGAAATAGTTGTGTAGGAAGTTATTTTATAAATGTGAATGTTCTAGTCTGACCCCACCAAAACCACAGAGTACTGGATAATTTTTTGTTATGTTCTATAACACTCTTTCAAACTAGAGACATTTGAGAATCAATTTTCATACGCAACTCTTAAGCAAATATTCATAACATCATCGTGCAAAGAGAAACTCTAAAAATTATTTAAAATCCATATGCTATGTAGGGAAAATTACCTGGAGGCATTCTTCTACCTTTTACTGAAAAGAGGCTATACAAAGGTGGTGTTAAGGTGCTCATATCCTTCACATACTGGAAGCTTTAAGAAAGTCCAAAGCTATTTATAATTCCTAACTTTGCAGCCCTATTTTAGTGCTGCTTCCTTTAACTTTGTTCTGATTCCTAGGACTTTCAGAAAGTGAATAGACTACCTATGTGTAAGAGATTTTAGATAAGGCTGCAACTGCCTGCATTCTTTGCATTTTTTGGTCTGTGTTTCCTGCTAATGTGATTTGAATAAGCCAATTACATTGAAATTTAGTCCATGCTCATGCAAATAAATTAATGAATGTGGATCTCTCTTTTCTGTGGATTTAAGCTGTGAGTACAACTGATGTACATTTGATTATACAAGGGTTCTGCACAGGATACTGGGGTCATATTTTGTGGTCTTTTCTGAGGTTCCACTTGCACTATATTGGAGGAAGATTTCAGGAAAATAGGACATTCAAAAAATAAAGAAAGCCTTTTAAAAGTACTGAAATGCTAAAAGTATGGGCTGGATTTTATTTTCGTGGTGCAGACTGCAAACATGAAGTTTAAGCATGCATTTAATATATGAGATCTTCTATAAAAAATGCCTGGGATATTATCACTGACAGCTTGATGAAAATATTCCCAAATGCCCATTGTGCACAGTAAAACATTGATCAAAAGCACTACTGTAAGAATTATTTTATATAACTGTAAAATCTCTTTGTAACATCATGTGCACAATAAAGCTTGATTCACACTAACCAAGAAATCCAGACAAAAATAGTTTACTTTTCAAAGTCATAGAAGTTCCTTATAATATTTAAGTGCTAGTGCTAGTTTTGAGCTATTCTGCTTAAAACAGAATAATTTTTCAGCAAGCATTTCTTCACACACTGGCACTGACTACAGTTTTACTTTCTGTGTGTTGTTACACTTTCTTCACAGCTCCTTAGTGATTCCAGATGAAGTCAAACAATTGGGATGTTTTCAGTAAATTAGCTTCCAGGCAAAGAACAACAACCTCTGTTCTCGCTGAAGGAGACATTCCAGACACACCACCGTAGTGCTCTATGTGCAAATGCTGAATTCCACAATTAGTCTGTAAACAATAGACATGTGGGCTAAATGGAGAGACTTGCCAAATTTGCTGAGGTAAGGGTTGCTAGAAACAAACAGGAGTGAATATAAATGCTCTGGTATGTGAACACCTACAACAACAATTATCCACTCCCTCCCAAGTTTAGTAGTTGAGTTCCCACATTATAATGCTCTTAGTTTTGGGAGAAAGACAGGTGTCAAATTCTCTTCTAGAGAGGAAAGAAAGAGACCAAACCATTTAGTGTCTGGGACATGGCATTAAAAATGGTACAATGTCATTTTATGTAAAGATACACAGCCAAATTATGCACAACCTGATCTCATCTTCCTTTTCTTTCAAAGGCAAAGCATACACCTGCAACTACCTACACAGGTATGCAGGGTGTTGGAATGAGCAGTTTTGAGAGTAAAACCATGGCCACATTGGAAGAAGATATAAATTTTATTTTAAACAAACAAACAAAGATTTTGAGGAGAGTACAGATAATCATTATACTAGAAAACTTTAGAAATAGCATATACATCAAAAAATATATATTTTTTTAAAGTACAGTTATTTAGCATTCAGTTATTTTTACGTATCTAAATAATTGTAATAATGCACCCAAAATAAGATGACAGTAACATGAACTTTATAGTGTCAGGACAAAACCAGTTCTTCTCCCATACCCTGTAAGATTAAAAAATTAGAGGAAAAAAAAATCAATAACTCTTGAAACACTCAATTCTCAATTTTAATCCCTTAGAAATGCAAACATCATTTTCCTTTATTTCTGAATGAAAACATATTCTAAGCCTCCAACCTTGATGAGAATTCTTTTCAGATCTCCTTAGTAGTTATGAAGTATCCTAGAAAATGCGTGATTACAAAACAAGTCTGTTTTACATAGGAGGCTTTCTGACACCATAGTGACAGAAATAACACAACCTCAAAGTAAGTAGATCATTGTTTATTTTCTCCCTCAGTTTCCTATTTGTGTTCCTTGTGGGAAATTTATGTCATTAAAAGCAGAGCAAGGCATACGAGGCATAGAACACTAGTGGGAATTTTTACTGCATATCCTTTTCAAAAAGCATTACAATTAGTTTTATCTGGATAATTTTTTGCCTAAATTGCTATTTTATATTTATTTTTTCTATCCAGTGTCTCTTTTTGCCCAGAATGCTAATTTTAAGTCTCTTCCACACATGTTTTGTGATAGCAAAAAATTTAAGTTTTCAAGAGCTCTAAACCCAGTGTCTGAGCTGTTACACACAGAGCCTGAAGCTCCTGGTGAGAGCTCACAGCACTTATACACAAATGCACATCAGGAGTCCATCCAGCAAAATATCTGTCTATCCAAATAACTGTGACAAGCAACACCAGCCTTTGAATCAGGACTCTGCTTTCTGTTAAGTATATTTTTATGTGGTAGGAAAATAATCTCAAGATCTTAGGGGGAAAAAAAAAAGACGCTACTGTACTCAGACCTCACAAGGAGATTAAGACCAAAGAAGACGACATTTGATCTTGCACATACTTTTCTCAAACTTCCCATGGCCTTCTGCTGCAGGAAGTACTCATATTCAAATCAGCAGGACTTCACACATGCTTAAAGACAGGCATGTGCACAATGGCTTTCTGAGCTTGAGGCCATCCTTTGAATTTTTATTAAATAAGAGAAGCTTGTAATCTGATGTTAAACAGTGACCCAGACCTCAAGAACTATTCAGTTTTTACTCAATGACTCTGACTGACAACCTTAGGGTTTAGCAAGCCTGCTTTTTTCAAAAAAACTTCCTGTACAGTATGTCAAAGCTGGTATGTCCTCCAGTTTCACTAAGATGATGGCCCTGAAGGCAAGAGCAGTAAATCAGTCGTAGATTGGAGCCAGGTTCACTTATTTGACATACAAAAGCTGTTCCTAATATAAATGGCTGGGAAAAATGCATACAATATGACAGAACTAAATAAAGTTCTTCCTCAGCAGCAATAAGTGCAACACAAATTTATCAGTAATACAAGGTGGGCAATACCTCCACTGTATTACAATTCAACTTTAAATACTCATAACCCTCAAAATGANGAATAACTAATTTTCTTTAGCACTTTGGAGACCAGAAAATATAATTCTATCAGGATATGAAATATAAAATTATTTGTGTACGTATTTAGTAAGATAGCTTGTGCTCCCACCCACCTTTTTCCTCTCTTCTGCTATTAGTTTCAAAATCAATTTAAAGTGCTTTCTGCATCTGAATAAATTGTACCAGAACTGTCATTTGAATAATGCATAGCTTCCTACTGAAACTAAAAATATTTATTCAAATTATGGGAAAAAAAAAAAAATTAAGTGGGTGGAGGCTGTCCCGAAAATTGCTGGAACTAATTTCTTACCCTGATATATATTTGCAGCTCTTTGGCCAATATTTTTTTTTTTTTTTTTGCCAGCACCATACAGACATCTCAGCCTTCTCATGCCCCTACTTCCTAGAGTCTTCCCACAATGGGAACACCTGCTCTGATTAGGCAGGCTCTGTTTTGAATTTGTTCTCCAGTTCACTTCTACACAAACAAATAACAAAGGTACATAACAACACACCTCACTTGGATGTAGTAACTCTAAAACCTTAGGCAGGCCAGCCTGTGGAAAGGAGAAGAGGAAAAAAGAAGATACAAGTATTTCAACTGTTCAGGTTAAAGCTCTGGGTTCTGAGAGGAGTGTTTCCTCTTACTCATGTGGAGGAAACTGCAGCATTTGTTAGCACAGCTTAGAGAAATCCCACAGCTTGTAGTTTCAAATCATGAATTTAGAAAAAGAATCTCAAATTCTTGTGCTAAAAAACCTCAACTGAATGGAAAAAGACCTCCCTAGGTATCATACATGACTAGGTCCAACCCCTTGCATGCCCCCTTTTCCTCCCCTTTCTTCCTGCTTCCTTCATCTCACGGGGATGAAGTGCCTGGGACCTCTCCCCTCCTGGCTGACCTGGCAGGATTACATAGCAAATAGAGGAGGATATAAAGAGTACCACAAACACGTGTCCTCTCTGAAAATTTGAATAGACCCTATGAGGCTTGTTTCCCCATGAGTGAATTGCAATCAGATCTCAGTTTCATAATCCAAATAGCAGCTTATATAACAGCCATGCACTCTGAGGCAGTGGACTTAGGTCTTACAGTAAGGGGACATGTAATATGTTATCTTATCAAGAGATTAGCACAGAAATTTTACCCCCCCTCCCCCACCCTTTATTTGCACTATGGCCTCAAACTATCAAAATCCTTCCATTGTTACAACTTCAAGCAACACAATCACTTCTCATTTCTTAACTAATGAACTGTACCCCTCTGCTTCCTTTTCTCTCCCCCTTCTCAGACACTCAATGACATCAGGAGATTATGTTTAGTTTAAACAAGTCAGGGAGATACAAACATTCCTGAAAATATATTAATTCCTTCCTGCTCAACAGATTAGTAGCATTTGATTTGACATGAGTATAAGTTTAAACACTTCAAAGAATTTTTAAATAATACCGTCTATAAAAGGAACAAATAAAAAAATGTTCTTGCACATTCTGCATGACTAAATGATGGATTGGTTTTTTCAGTATTCACAATCTGTTTTCATGCCTTGGTGCTAACAGTTGTGAACAAAAATCAACTCCAGTGTTGTAGCATTAATGGAGAACAGTCTGGCCTCCACCTAACCCTGAAGATAATTACGCTAAAACAATAGTGATGAGCATTCAGCTAACTAGCTATAACAAGGAAAGACTGCTGCTGCCATTCATCAAAATGGCCATTTGGATAATGAGGAGAGATGGCTACTGACATATTTCAGCAGGGGAGACCATCCTGCTGGGAGTTTCTTTCCAAATGCCAAATTTTATCCTTTTAAAAAGCAAACATCGTACTCTCTTTGGTTTGTTGGGTGATCTGGGGAGCAGAGATGTAAGTCATATAGTACTGTCCAAGTTGGAATAAAGAGATGGAAGAGACACTGAAGGAGAAAAAAATAAAACAAACAAAAAAACCCCATAGTGTATGTATCATTGTAATCTTCAGTCTCCTGAAAGGACTAATCCTAATTATGAGCAACATGACTGCTGTCAGTCAGGAAGAGCAAATCCCTTGCTTTCTGTAAGAAGCTACTAATCTGATTATTGATTTACAATTCTCGTGATTAGTTAAAGAATGTGCATCTCAAGGAATCTGAATATCCTGACTGGACAGACAGTAAAACAGAGGTTTAAAAGAAGTGTTTTGCTTTAACTGAATACAATAACAGCTAAACCATAGTTTCCAAACATATTTAGACTAGCAACTATTGTGTGAACAGAACAAAATTAATGTTAACCAATATGACTGGGTTTGTAAGTAGTGTATAATATGACAGCGACTTCATCACAGCAGAGGTCACAGATGATTTACTAAAATAACAACAAGAAAGAAGATAAAATAGTGATAGACTTTTCAAACTAAAATTAGTACAAATGTGTTGTACTGTCTTGTGTTTCCTGTCTGAAGACAATTTCTCCCATTTAAAACTGGTATTTGCTGTGATTGTGAGGAAATATATTTTAATTTGTCTGTGAAAAATCAGTTTTAAAAAAGTGGTTTTATACAAAAAAAAAGGAAGCAAAGGAAACATATGTCCTATTTTTAGATGACTTGCTTGAACAGAGGTGCTTTCCAGTTTAACAAGCAAGGACCCCATTCTACATTTCTCCAGTGACATCCATTGTCAGCTTCTGAAGATGGTGGAAATCTCAGACAGCACAGCTTCAGCCCCTCTGCTGCTAGGATGTCAGGGTCCTCTCTTTCAGGCTCATCACACAAGGGTGAATATACTTGAGTCCTTAGAAAGCTCACTAAAATATCCATGATTATATGGCAAAGAAGATATTAAGATAAGAGAAAACACCCGGAGGAGAAGGAAATGCAGTGGGATGTTTCTTAAAGAAAATGCAAGCCCAGTGAACCTGATCTCCATGAGTTTCTTCTACAGTCTTCAGAAGGTAAGAAGATCCTCCATTGAAGTTATCCAGAATAGGATTTTGGCAATTGTGTCTGGACAGATCTGTCTTTCTCCACAGGTTATATGAGATTATGGAATTTGGCTTCAGTGGGCTAAAATTCATCTCTTATGATAGAACAAGAACACCTCTATAGAACAAACACTCAAAAAATGGCTGTGTTAAGGAAGCATATATTCTCTTCCATTTCCAAAGTGTCAATTTCAGAAAAGCATTTTGGGATGATAGAATTTATAGCTGAAAATTAGAAAATCGTGGTGTCAAAAAGGGTTTCTGTTCCTCCCCTAGAATTCAAATAAGCACAGGTTTTTCCAGTACTGATAAAGTGAGTCATAGAATAGTGGAAAATCCTGAGTTGGAAGGGACCCAACTCATCAAAATCATCAAAATTCAGCTCCTGACCCTGCACAGGACCATCTCAAGAATCACATCTTTTAAGCCATTACACTGTCAAGAAATAGAGCATGACACATAAACATATAAAACATATAAGGAGCACTAATTTTAAAATCTAGAAAATATATCATACATGTAACTATGTTCAATTGCATTAATTGGACTCTGTCACAGAACTTTCTCTGCTTATCCTAAAGTCATTGCAAGAGGCTGATCATAATGTACTTGGTTTCTTTGAGGTGTTTGAATTCAGGAGAGAACACCACAGCTTGCTGAGTACCATTAGACAGCAGATTAATAATGTTATACCTTGGGTAAAAACTGTTTATTGAAACCAGTTACAAACACACAGACTTCTTTTGGCACAGCATTTCAGCTGCTATGTGCATTTCTAGTTCATCAAGTAGATGAACTCTGCAAAAGATAATCTGTTAAAAATGTTTACAATGTGTATTCCTTATACTGATCTATGATTTCTTAGTGTTATGTGAAAAATGAAGAAATAGAGAAGGAAAGATAATTTGTTTTTCTTTGTGCCACACATGATCATGACTAATTTGATACTAGAACTGAAATCAAAGGAGCTTAACAAAAGGTTCCATATCGCATTCTTTCCCACGTTCAGTCTTACCTTGATCTCTGAAATTCTTTCATTCTCTCCTTAGGGCGTGAATGCTTGCTATTTACATGTCTGGATTTTTGTAGGAGGGGCAAATTAAGGCAAAAATTCTCAACAGCAAACTTCCACAGTGAAGATAGATAATTTCATATTTCTAGCCATCCTGAACTCTAGGAAAATAAAATTCACTGCAGGTATGTGTAAGTGGTCACAGAAGTATGTATTGTCTCAAAACCCTGGCATGAAGCATATTTTTGCTTTAATAATGTTAACTGTCTCTAATATTTGGAGCCAGTAACAGTAACTTTTCTACTGCAATCATGGCCTTTTGGGCTTCATAACATTCAAACACAAAACTAACAAACCCCTCATCTTTCTCTTTGCACTAATCACAAAAGAACAGGGTGGTGCCACATTGGCAGCGCTGCTGGGTTGCATTAATCTCTGTAATTTTTGGCAAATAATAAATCAGCTTGGCCCCTCTGAAAATCTCATGTGAGGTTAGAGATATGCTATTAGTGTAGAGCTAAAAAATACTGCTGTGGTGTTTACAGAAAGCTCTTGCTCAGATTATTCTATTTGAAGTCAATTAGAAGACTCCTCTGATCCTACTGGCATGGGTTCTCACAGCAAACACTTGGCAGTTATCACTAACACTGAAGAATGCAGCTATCCAGGGAGAATGCAAAGGCTCCTTTTAGGAGCTATTCACTATCTCTGTTGATGCTCATTGCATATATGTCTCTTTTGCAAAGTCAGATCAAAATCATTGCCTCTAACCATTATGCAGACAAGCAAAGGTTGTCAAGTACCTGCCAGTTTTCACAGTACAGTTCACATATCTGCTGGGCATTGTGGTTCCACACAGTGTTATTCATTTCTAGTATACCTTCTGAAACATCAGCAGTGCCCAACACACCACTGCTTTGAAGAAAACACCAGCTCAAGAACAGAAAGAGAATATAGGTCGCTGTGATATTTTTTAATTCATTTTAATTTTATTTTTTCTGTTTGCTGTCATTGCTCCCACAACCTCATTTATGAACTCTTTTCTGTCCACTGTGGTGATATTGAAAAAACACCTAACTGTAAAGCTTTCACTTATACTAGTTTTCCAAACCAAAACCAGGTTGTGTATACCTATCTGCATCTCCCTGTCTTGCCTATATAAACACAGTAAAATATAATATGCAAGTCACCACATCTGGCACGTGCTTGACAGACAGAAGAGGACAATATTAAGATCTTCCATATCAGAGTGCAGGGAAAACGTATGTGCAAGGGAAATCTGAAAATGTTCTGAGGTAGAGGTGTTATCCTTTGGTTTTCCTTGTCTGTGTATTTTGTTCAATGCCATTTCTCAGTAATGCTGCTCCCGTTCACAGCATTTCTCTTCAAATGCTAAAGCCCACCTTGTCCAGTCAAGGGAATATCTCTAGCTACAAAGCTTCAACAGGAGATGCAACTTGATGTCACTTCCATTACTTCTGCAAGTATTGTGTAACATGAGATCAGGTTTGCATTCGTTTTTGCATTTTATTTAACAATATTATAAGTTACAGCACGTTCCTTGTATGTTTACTATATTGCTTTGCTCTTCAAATCAGCAGCTCTGCTGAATAAGACCCTTTCTTTCTACAGTTTTGTCTTCTGTTCCTGAACTCAAAACAGACTTCTCAGTGGGCAGCATTATCCATGTTGTGGAATCCTGCTCTCAAGGCATTTTGCAAAACATAAACAGCAAAATCAAAGGGATCAGAGGCAGAGAAGAAAAGGATTTTCAGGTTTTGTGAGCTAGATATTGGGCTCTTACAACTGCCAAGTTTGCATCATATGCATTCTGATTTTATGAAGTGAAAAACAGAGGTTGATTTTAGTCTTAATTCAGTATTTCCCATTATAAGCCTAAGATTTCTATTCATGATGTTTTCTTTCTCTGACTTTTTAAGAACATGCCGTTATGTTTCTTGTACAAAAATCTTTCTTTCTTAAATTACTGTGCTCTGGGAGATCAAATAGTACAATTCTTGATGTACAATTCTTTTTACACACCACCAGATATCTCTGAGGAGTTAAACTGAGATATCAGCCTGGCATTTGCACATTAAAACAAAGCAATAAAGTTAGTAACAAATCCTGTTAGCTATAGAGGCAAAACTTTTTCACTGATTTTTATGAGCTAAAAAAGCTGTATAATTCACTTTGTGTCTCAAGTACACATGCACACACATGTGCAGGCACCCAGCATACGATTTGCTACTTCAGATAATGCACTTGTAAAATAGAATTTTATCTGCTGTGATGTCAAAGTCTCAATACCTAATGTGATTGCTGATTGATAAACAGCCTGCTTTGTTGGTTCATCCTTGAATATACTGAGTGACTTTTTTTAATTTCAGAAATGTTGTTGTAAATCTGCTTTCCAAATTTATCCCTCTGCCTCAGTTTCCTCTATTGTGATTTCTGGGAATATAGACCAGCACTATAATTTGCATCGTGAAGTAAGAATGGACTTTTGATTCAAAAATTCAAGTGGAATTTTGAAACTGATCTCACAAGACACACAAATTCATGAAGCATTCCACATTTTTTCACTTTGCCCAGGAAGGTGGTAGGAAGTAGATAACCTTTAAGATTATTTCCAATTCAGGCCATTCTGTGATTTTCCTATATAGCAAATATTTTAAAATTTTGATTTAAATTTTAGAAGTCTTTCTGGAAATAAGGAAGATCTTTCCAGTTGTAGACTGTATGTTCTACTTTCTAAAGTGCCATGTTAAGACAGACATCTGTTCATCTGGCTCTGGAGAGTTGAATGAGCAATGAGATACTTATAATGACTTATTTTGCTGGAAAATTAGTTCAACAGGAAAGCAAACTTTTTATCTTGCAGTGGACTATTTTAACTGTTGCCTAAAAATTTAAAACACTGATGTTTTTAGACTAATGAGGGGTTTGCTTTCCCATGTATTTACATATCTGATTGCCGTTAAACTTACCATGTAATTAACTTGAAATAGTAATGAATAAAAAACAAATATTCAATTTATACTTCCATTCACCATCATAAATGAAGTACAGCTATTGGTAAAACACACCAAACATATCTTCAATAATTTATAGCAACACGGTAAAACTTATCCTCCTACCCAGAGCATATCACTTTCTTGATAAATAAATGTTAAACTTTACAAGACAATCCTGTGAATTTGTCAAACAATCTTTTCAGTGCTTCTCATCAGACTATGTATAACAGACAAACCCTGTATTCCCCAAACCAGAACTGAAAATACTCCACTTATCTACTCTTACTCTCATTCTCATCTCTTCTTTGATTCTTTATGACAAATGAATATGTCCTTTGATTTCTAGTCTATAGGAAAGTATTTCATCACCTATCACTTCTTTTGCAGATGTTTCTTATATTTGGAAACGTAATTGCGGATTAAAAAAAATTAAAAATATGAGTAAAAATATTGATTTTTTTTTAAAAAAAGTAAAATCATGACTGAATAAAACAAATTTTGTCAGACCACTGTGCTCTTGAGTCTGCAAGCAGATTAAAATGAAATTTATAGGGAACTTTACCCATAGAATTGACTTTGGAGCTTTGTTATGGTGATTTACATGCCTCTACAGCTACTTACTTCACTAATTGTTCTAGAATAAAGAAAAAAGGTGAAAAAGATGCTTATTTTACAATTCTTAACTATTTTTAATTCTTTGCTTGCTGACAAGCTAGACAGCATCTTTTGCAATGGCTAATTTCAAAGCTTTTATGAAGTCATAATGGCATAGATAACAGAGTTTTGTTCCTGTTTGTCCTATGTGCACTGATGCTCCCAGGTGTGCATGAAGCTTATGAATCCATCTATGAAGCTAGAAAAGGTGCATTAGACTCCTGTTCTGGTTTTGAAAGACTTGTTCTTTCACCGATTGGACTAGGACTTACATCAGACAAGGTGTACACATCTATTTGGAGACAGTCTACAGTCCAGCATTATCTAGACTGAACACACTATCAAAAAATATGTTTGCCTTTTCACTGGAAATCACATTAATAACTCAAATATCCTGCTCTGATTTGATCCTTTCGGTTGTCTTTTTTTTTTTTTTTTTTTTTTTTTTTTTTTTTTTTTTTTTTTTTTTTTTTTTTTTTTTTTTCCTTTCTCTTTATTCATTTCAGAAAAAAACACAAAACTTCATCACAGAAACCAAGGCAGCACTTCAACCAGGGAGCACACAGGGTCCCTCACACCCCACTTGTGTGAACCTTATTTGTGCTGATTTGTACCCAACAGAGCATAAAACCAACTCAACCAGTTGATTCCTCTGCTGAGACTGTTTTCCTGAATTGCAAGAAAAAAATGTCAAGGAAGAGAGAAGTAAGAAAAAAATATTACACATGAAGAAAAAATTAGATATGCATTGGAAAGAATATAAAAGAGTCAAATTCAAAAATATCTTATGGAATGGCATAATTTCTAATTGCTTAACTATTTTGTATCTCCTTTAAATTGCTGTAGATTCTGTGGAGGAGCTAAAAAATCCACCATAAATAAAAGAAAGCAACAAGAAAATTAAATGCAGTTTGTTCCATATTTGATGTAAACCTTTCAAATTCCCATCATCTTTCTTAGGACAGCATGTATTATTCAAACACACATAAAGAATGGCATGAGGTACATAATAATAATGGGGAAAATGGGTACAAAACAAGTGAGTCAATAATCTTCAAACTGTTCTTCTAAAGCAGAGAATATTTATTATATCTATTATGTGACAATTATTATCACATTTATTAAAATACAAATCTATTATTAAACTGTTGCAAAAATGACATTGATTGCTAATTCTGTGTCAAGAATTGAGCTGTTTCAGGGTACAAATGCAAGCACTTCTTTGCCAATCCTACCTGCAAAACCCCATCTTAGGGGTATCCATGGGACAAATTTCCCAGACTAAGCTGTGGGGAAGATGGTAGGGCTGCTGCTGGAAAATTCTCTTCAGTTTAGCAGGACAGAGTATAGTATGTAGGAAATCAATTCCCTTGCCAAAGGAGTTTTAAATTTCCATCCTACATGAATCATATGAGATTGATGTTTTGGTTGACAAAGCCACTTCACTCCAGTGACATTTAAAAACTGAGATATTGTATATACCCAAGAATAGTAATAACAGCTTAATATTATCTTTTATGTGTCTTCATACTCAATAGTTCAAAAAAATACTTTTCCAAAGATGTTACTTTCATATTGCTGGACTAAGAACTGTAGCTATGCCCAAGATATTTTTCTAGTCAGTATCAGGACCAAAAGTAACACCCCACCTCCAGTGCTGACCTCCTACACTGAGATTGGACAGACAGCCCTTTGAGAACCATCCCTCTGGGCCCTGTGATGTGCACAAGACCTTGGGTAACTAGTAATCAAAATGTTTCAATGAGAGTAGTGAAGAATGAAAATTTTGCTTTGTACTAGACTTCTGAATTTCAACAATTGTTTTCAAACTCTGAAAATATTTCAGTTTAGTAATGTTCAATATTTTATTTTTGTTAGGAAAAATTTAAAGTATACAGTTGTTGCAATGTTTTGTTTTTTAATAGAAACTTAGACTTTTTTTTAAATAAAAAAATTAAATATCTTTTTTCAAGAAGGCTGAAATGGAAATAGTTTTAGAGCAGTGATTGTCCATGCCTAGTTTTCAATGGAGTTGCATGGAAAAGATAATCCCTTATTAACCATTAGTTTATAGTGCTGAAGTTTTGCTACTGCAAACATGGGCAGGAATCCTATTTTAGACAATAATCAAGATTTGCAAAGCCAGCTGAGGAATGTAGGTCTACAAATTACATGGAAGATGTACAAGTTTGATGGATGTCATGCACCAAAATAGCTAAAACAGCTCTGGGCATTTCAAGAAATGTGTGTATATTTAAAAACCAGAATTTGCCCCATTGAGCTTAACCAAAAAAAGGGCAAGTCACCCTGAATACTGAATGAGACTGATAAGGCAAATAGAGCAATCAAGAATGACAGAAAAATAGGAAAGTTCCTTCAGATCCTATTTTAAAATAGATCTACAAAGATTTGATTTTTTTCAGATCTTAATCAGTGATCTGAAGAACTTAAAGAACATTTCTAATTACTCTTGAAAGTCAAGAAAGGAAAACAAAAATTCTCATCCTCAACCTCCCACAAATACATTAGTAATGACCTTTTAAGAACAAATAGTAAAGTCAAAACATATGAGAAGCTCTTGAGAAAAAAAAAAATATATATATAATGAAAACATCATAGAGTGTGTCACTTCTATTTTCTTCTGGAAAACACTGAGTTGGGATCTTTTCTGACCTCATTTGTCTGTTTGGGTTTTTTTAGCAGAGTTATGCCAAATTATCAGAAGGTCTTTTATACCGTCAGAGACCCTGAAGAGCTGTTAGTCAGAGATGCTGCAGATGTGGCTGGATATTCACTGCTGCAAATGCAGCTCTCATCAAATTGCGTCACACCACCCTGGATTTTCAGTCCCCAGCAGTGCATGAAAAGAAAAAAAAAAAAATTAGAAAAAAAAGCTAACCACAGTATAATAGACAACTTTTTAACATGTCTGCACTCATACCTTTGATTTTGTCCTCTGTAAATGTTAGAAAGTCATCATGTACAATGGGGCCATCTGGTTTTTATTTATTGCCTAAATAATGGCCAAAAGAGGTGAGATTTCATTCATTATTAGAATGGCAGAGTCACAACATCACTGGTTGCTCATAAATCCATTAAGCTCCTATACAGAATCCTGCTCTGAAAAATACATCTCCCAGGTGTGATGGTCTGCATGTTTATACTCTCCCAAGTATCTCTGCCAGGTATATTACGGAACCAATACATTGAGAAACAGGAAAAGATTTTTAAATAGTTCCTATCTACGCAAAAGTCTAATATGTCTTAAAGTACCTCATCAAACAAGTGCTAAACAAACAATCTCTGCAAAGTCTAATGTTTGCATAGCAGGTCACTGCATTTTAGTACAATTCTCACAGTTCTGACGTGCACATCTCTGACGTGCAGTCAGAGAAAGAAGTTCCCATAAGAGATTATCACAGGAAAGAGACTCATTCATGTATGCAATTGTTTGTTATCAATAGACAACATGTTCTCTAATTTATTTTGACTTGTTGGATTTGATTCATTGCTTTTGCATATGTTTGCTTTAAACTGGATAATCAAATCTGGCTGTGTATGAGCTGAACTTTCTGCCTCTATGAAAGTATGCATTGACCATTCAGTGGCACCTCTCCAAAGGGAAGTACACACCTTTCTCACCAAAGTGACCCTTCCACCTTACTTTCCCTTTCTCAGAGCAACAGACTGAAAATTTCTTCAGAAGGCTCAGCCAGTAATGCAGCCTTCTCTAGTCAGACTAGCGAAAAAGATATTTATTAGTATATTTGCCTCTTTGCCTAGAGAAACATAGGGTATGCAATCATGTTCAGGGCGTGTCTCTCCCTCACTAGGCGGAAGATTAAGTGATCAGTTTGGAGGGTAAAGGTCTGAAGGCAAATTAGTTTCTTTCAACTATGAAGATAAATGACTTAGGGGAGGCTAAATGGATCAGAGCTGCCAATAAATAGGCATGTTTGAGGGAAAGGCTCAGGTGCAAGACTAGCATTAAATACAGAAAAATCTTCATAAATATCCTAATTGAGGTGTCTGTCCTAGCTGTTAAAGTTGGTGGTCAGCAAGTCAAGAGTTTTGTAGGAAGCCACATTTCATTGCTGTCATTTCTCACTGCTACCATTTCCAATCCTGTGGATTGGAAAAGTACACCCTGGAAGGATGCTCAACATATTAGTTGCAAGAGAGAGACAAAGTTCTCCTTTTGGCACCTTGATTCAGGGAAAGTGGTATAGAAGACACTGTCTAAAAATACTGTGACTGATGCAAAATATGGCCTCTTGAATATACTATTTATTTTCTAAAGCTTTTTCAGGAAGCCTTGAGGAAGAATCCTGCCTGCATTCTTTCTGGACCTCTGGCTGAAGGGTAGCAAGCCTGAGCATAGTCTCTATGATGGCAAGCTTAGTCATTAGGATGGAGTCAGCAGCAAAACCCTCTAAGCAGGTTCTGTAATCACATTTCGGGATCTGTATAGCAGTGGATAAACCTGCTGCATGTGAGGGAGAGAATTCCTACCTGGCTCTGTGGGTCACCTTTGTCTTTACCTCGTCAGGGAGTGAAGTGCTCAGACAACACAAATCACCAGCTGCAAGCCAGATGTCACTCAGGCAGCCTTTGATGTGAAAGTGTCACAAGACACAGTGCATGCCGATGAGGAATCAAACCTGCAGGGGCAGCAGGGTGAGTTAACTGGAACCATGCAGAGAGACCATCATGGTGGCTGTGATACCAATTCACACTCATTTGAAAGACACCTTGTCCCACTTTCCCTTCTCAGTAAGACAAGAATACTGGTAAAGGTTTCTGTATGCCTCACAGAACTATTGTTGGAAATGAATAATTTCTGATATCACAGTGCACTGAAGAATTAACATTATGGAAGAACTGGGCATAATTTTAAATGCATTTTTTTTGTATTATACTCTACATAAATCCACACAGCACCATTACCGAGCACGTACATCCACTTGCCAACAAACCAGTTCTACTGAGTACTACTGTACCCTGGATGATACAGCCTTCAGAAACCCCATGGAGACAGCAATTGCATCAATTCTATCAGAAGATGCTGCTGTGTTCCAAAGCATTATCAACTCCATCTGCCAAAGCTGGAAAAACATATGAAATGTAGAATTCCATTATTTTGTGTTACTACCTTTTCACTGAAAACAAGACTATTTTAATTTCTATTCCTGCAATAAATGTATATGCAACAAATAAATGTTATTTTTATTATACTATATGATTCTTGATTATTTATTGCAACTAACTTTAAGATTTTTTTTCTGTTGTTTAATTATTTCTTTTAACATTTTTGTTTAATCCAGAAAGGTGTTGGATCTTTTTTGCTATCAGACAGTGGTTGTTATGAAAGTAAGTGCGTGGACTGGTGATAATACCTTATACTTATAAAGCACTTTTCATCGATAGTTATTCTGATTTTTCCCAGAATTATACCAAATTTTAGTATCTGTTGTTTTTATCTGTTGTGTCCATTTGACATATGAACTGAAATATTTTTGAGGACTAAATGTAGGAGGAGAAGTAAATACTGTGTATCTTAAATATCCAGCAGAAGTGTAAACAGATGAAAAGAAAAAACCCAAACCAATCAAGCCACACTACAGATATTGTTCACCATTTCATTGACCCAAATTTGAAATCCAAGACATTCAAGAGTTCCTTTGCATGAAAGAAAATGACTTGTTGTTTTTTCCCTTTGATAAATTTTTGAGGGAACATCCCCCTGTATATGAATATCAGTGGCACAACTTTGCATTTGAACAACCTTGGGCTTCTCAGTCCTGGTCCAAGGGACAGCTGTCCTGAGTGTCCTGCTCCTCTGCCAGGGCTCCCGTGGCTGCCCACACCACCACTTACACAATGGGAACGCCCATTTTTCAGTTTCATGATTTTCATTAGACAACATGGTCTTGTCAGATGGCAGTGTGTTTTGGCTCCTGCATACACAGCTGTTTTTACTACTCAGGGTATTTGAATGCTTACTCCACCCATTTGTTTAATGAGACTGTAATCACCTTCAATTCCAATAGGTCATTAACACCTCACCCACAGCAATATGAAGTCAAAATTGGACAGGTTTGTTATACCTGTTAGAGCATGCAGTGGAGATACTTTCTGCAGGTTTTAAAATGTCTTTATTATAATTGGTAATAACTATGAGCCATCCTCCTTGCTACAGCAGCAACAAAAACTAATAAGTCCTCTTGTCTTTTCCCTGTGTGATTATACTTTGTAGTGTATATATTTTTCCTAACTTTTGAATTTCATTTCATAAAAATATGCAAATAAAAACACTATTGTGAATGAGTCTTAATATTTTGCTCCTTACAAGAGAAAAATGCAACAGATTAATAAATATATAGGAACTACATCTGGCTTAGTGGCTTGCTAAGCCTCCCTTAGTAACCAGCAGAATAAAAGGTATCATAAGTACCTATTCTTGTAATCATCTGACAGAACCTTCATTTCCGTGACAAATTACTGGGCTGGATGTAACTTGTGTAGCCTTCCTTATGTAGTATTCTTAAAGGACAGGAAATAGTTGTTACTTAATATCTGAATTCCACCTGCTAAACACACCTTACTATAGCATGTAGTACCAGGAAGCTGGCATTTCCAGAGTGGAGAGTGGGTATGTGAATGACACACCTTCAGTCATTTCTGTTGTTTTCTTTTTTCCTTTCTGGGAATAAAGATGAGACTGTAAGTATGGTATCTCCTTATGCCTGAGGCAAAATGGGAGAAACAGGACAGAGGCAAAAAGGCAATGTGGAGAAGATATACATCCCAAAAAAGGATCTGTGCAGTAAACTCAGAAATCACTGTTTCTTTATGTTGCAAAAGTTCTAGTATATTTGCATTAAGTTCAGAATATCTAAATATTATGCTGTGGACTGTTGCTGTTACATGTTATACAGAGTCTATAACCAAGGGTGAGTATTAGCAAGTGCTTGGAGTTTAACAATGGGCAGAGAAACAGCACTGCACACTCCAAGCCCAGCCCCATGCCCAGGACACCTCTCTGGCCTTTGTGTTACATCTCTGTATTTTACTGGCAGATTATAAAATACTTGTATATATCTATACTCAGAAAGTGTCTAAGACCTATAAATGAGGGATAAGAATGGGTTCTCTTTCAGTGGATTTTCACCCTGATTTTATATCTATTCACTTGCATGATCTGGACTCAAAACTAGTTGAGAGAGTTGGAACCCACAAAAAAAAAAAAAAAAAGAGTTGATTTCCACTAAGGGGAAAAAAAAAAGTATGACATAGATTGATATAGATGGTTTAAAAAGGTGATCAACATAAGGCATTAGTGTGTTAAATTTGTTGGTTTTTTTTGTTGGTGTGTAGGGTATAGAAAGGAATATAGATATTCAATTGCAGTTTGACCATTGTCAGTATAACAAAATCTAGTATTAATTTTGTTCCTTATTTCAGATGCCTTAGTGAGAAGGCCAAGGACAGAAAGTATGTGAAGGTGGAGATCCACCTCTCACTCCCAAATATCTCCTCTTGTCTCAGCTGGTGTGCAGGGAACATACAGAACTCTCTGACTTCTCTGGCTAAGCCTGTAACTCACCTCAGTGCTCAGTCTCCATTGCTTTCTAACACTAATTCTTTTCCCAAGTTCTAAATTTATTTCATACAGGGACAAAGAATTATTCCTGGAAGTATAAAGAGAAAAGTAGGTCAAGACACAGACTTTGATGATCTCCCTTTAGCACTTTTGTGTGGTTGTAATTGAACTGTCCTTTCTAAAAGTGTGCTCTGTGTTTTTATTTTTTAACTTTTTCTGGTGAAAAGTCAGCTTGGAAATGAAATGCACTATGTTATTCAATTTTTCTTCAGATTTGCAACTGTAATTAATTATTTTATTGCACTTCAGGTTCTTTAGGGCCCATAACAAATGGTGTATCCTTGGAAATATAATGAGGAGGTAAATCAGGTAGAGTTCACTTAAGTTCTGCTACATACATCGTAAAGACCTATATAGACTTCAAGGTAATCATATAGCTAATTTTCATCACTGAAACATAAAATTGCCTGCTCAGCAGTAGTGAGCAGACTTCTCTATGCTCCTCACATACAAAAGCAAGCAAATAAGTTGTTAAAAACTATGGATTTGGAAGAAATGTGAGGGTATGGGTCTTGGAATTCCTTCAGAATATTTTCATCTGCAGATTCTAGCCAAATGGCTTATAATTTTGACTGAGCTTTATGGACACTGTTACAGTAAAACAATTTAATTAATACAATAAAAGTCATCAGTGGAGAATCCACATCACCTGTAGCATTATTTACTTCCTTCTTGTAGACCTAAGGCTGTTTAATGGAATGTTCTTAATTAGAAAAAAAAACCCAAACTATTTACCAATTTAATTTGTTAATCCCATAATTAAATAAAAAGAGAACATTGTGTTCTTATATTAATCATGTGAGGTTGGATACAATTTGTTGTTTCATGACTCTAGCTCTTCCTTCAAGTTCCCAGACGGTACTTCAGAGAGAAAATCCAAGCCTTGAGTTTAGTACTTCAGCTGCCACAGAAATAAGTGTAGGTTATGTGACTCAAAAAGAAGATGCACTTTTTAAAAGATGCAGATACTTGTTGCACTGTTTGAAATGTCCTATTGGCATGACTAGACTAGTTTAACCATACAGAGTGGCAATGGTCCAAAAATACTAATCAGCAAAGGCAGAAAATTTGCTTAATTTGGGTGCAGATGGCTTGGGTTTACATGATGTTGCCAAGCTATTTTTATCATTGTAATCTAGGTCTTGGACAAAAGTTAGGAACAAAATCTAAGCACATATAAACTTCAAAGGTCTTTTAGATTTGAGCTAAACCCAAACTTTGTTGACATTTCCATGTCTGAGTTCTGAAGCTATCAATTTTATGGTTTTTTAAAACTGTTGCATAAGTTTGTGTCTGTAAATAGCACTAGAAAAAGTAAGCAAAAGTCCAGAGTGAAGCGACAGAATTTTTTTGAGCTCTAAGGATAATAGATTTTTCCTGTTGTTCCAGGAAGAAAAGAAAAGAAAAAAAAAAAAAAAAAAAAAAAAAAAAAAAAAA
>VWYO01006293.1:148143-186561 GCA_013400275.1 Rhadina sibilatrix | reverse complement strand
AAAAAAAAAAAAAAAAAAAAAAAAAGAAAAAAAAAAACTAACCCTATACCATTACTAAACAAAGGGGTGTGGTCCTAATTTCAGTGGAAGAATGATGGTTTATTTGTAGTGAAGATCTGTCTCTTAGTTTAAAACTTCACTTAGAAATTACATTGGTGGTTAGACCGGAAGTGCTTTGATTTATTACAATGTGATGTTCAAGGTAATCTGTCTTTTCACAACTGATTGGTTCTGCTCAGTTTTGGTGACTCTTCAATTGTATCTGTATAAGAAGTTTGAACACTGAAGTATCAGGTTTGCCTGTTTCCAGTGATATTGAGTTAATCTTGGACTGAAAAAGTACAGGATTGGCCCCAGGGCTAATTAGAAACTTAAATTTTCATGGTTCTCTAAGACATAAGACCCTGTGAAAAAAAGTGCTCAATGGATCAGGACCAGTGCTTTGTTTTAAGGCAGGGAGGTATCTAAGCAACAGGACATTGACTTTGACAGCTCAGCAGGGCTGGGCAGTAGCTATGCCCTGAGAGATCTCCATGCATTTTAGACAATTTTTTAGCAGATAAGGCTGTTTTGTGAGAAAGGGAAGAAATGCATTAGAAAAAAAAATAATTTTTTTAAAAAATGTCCTGCTAAACTCCTGGTGACCACAAAATAATGGCAGTTGGACTAGTTGGTCAATGTAGGTCCCTTCCAACTGAAATATTCTATTCTGTTATTTTAAGTCACTAAAATCTGACTGTGATCCATAATGTACACCCATCTTGCTCTAACTGTTAACGCATGAACATATACATCTTCCATATATGTGCAATTTTGTGAATGGGTAAAGTGCAGCTGTTAAGAGGTTTCTGGACATATAATAGGAAACAACTTAAAAAGCATGATATTGAAAGTTGCAAAATTTTACTTCAGATGCATAAGTTAGAAGGTCTCACAAGATGCTTATGAATATATAGTGTGCATAAATAACAGGTTAAGGTCCAGACCTTGTTCAGATGGGTTTTTATCTCCTTAACAGTGTTTTATTACATGAGTAGGTGCTGGAGTCACTAGGGCTATTGGAATCTTTTATGGTTTTATACCATATGATAATGAAACTACCAGCATGCATCACAGCACCACTTTCATCTTGTGTTCATTGTCTATATATGTATTGTTGTCCAGTACAAAGATATCAAAGTTTTGCCCTTTTGGCATACCCTTTTTTAAAATGATGAGACACTTCCAGAGGAAAAAGACAACTCACTTTGAAATAAGATAATAGAATATGACTCCCATTATAGGAATAACCTCTTTCATCCTTCTTGTGATCTTGTGATCACAGGGTACAGTGATGATGACAGGGGAGGGAATGCACAGAGATTGCACTCATGTGGGAGAAACACAGCACTCTGTGTCAAAAGACCTTCTCTAAATAGTGCTCCAGTATCTTTACAGAGAGCACAGCTCATTCGGAATGCAAATCTATATAACTATAATATCTGTCGGTACTGGCCTGAGAATGGAGCAGAAGTGTGTATTTTTTTTTCCTCTACACTGAGGAATAATTTATAGCAACAATATTCATTCTGTCTAAGCAGTCTCTGGCACCAGAGTATGCATATCAGCAACTGTAATACAGTCATTCACTATTGGCACTTCAGGCCAATAAAGTTTATTTCACTTGGAGTGCTGACATGGCTGTCTGCAAACAAGGCTCTGAGAACTGAGACAGCTGGAATGTCATTAAAGAATATTGACTCTCTCTCTTCTTTTTTATCTGTTTCCCTTTGGTGGAACTTTAGTGCATTTAAGAATGCTAGTTGCCTCCCAAAACATGAAAGCAAAACAGGTAAAATCTATTTTTATATGCTCCTACATGTATATCGCAAGTAACGTAAATTAGTGAGGAAGATAAAACCATGAAACAGATTTGAGGAAGAATATAAATGTGCCCAGATGTGCCCAGATGGTTACATCAGAGATTTTGTGAGGGCTTTTTGTGAGTTTAAAACTGGCTGTGTAGGGAGGGGCTGATTATTAATAATTTAGCACTTTTGGCAGGATCAATACGACTAATTTGTTATGTCTGCAGAGCTAATTCCTATTCCTTTGTGAAATGAAGCCTTTTAAAATTGAAATAGCAATTTAAAAGGAAAAGCATTTATAGGGATTAAGGGGAACTGATTGATTTTGTTTTAGTCTTAAAAAGAATTAATGACCCAAAATTAGGGCGTTCTTTTACACTTATAGTATGTGCAACTTGAAGAACTTGCTGCTTCACTCTTTTACTGCTAGAAGGAGTTTCTGAAAATCAAACCTCACAAATGCTGCATATTTCAGTTATTTAACAAACACCCTTGTAGTAGCAACACCCCTTTGGTTTTGTTCTGTGACAGCTCATAGGACTTCCAAGCACTCCCAGAGTTTAATACAGACTACAGGAATGTAGGAAACTGAGCTATAGCAAAAAGGGAGGGAGTTTGAAAGAAACTGGCCTTCATTTTCCTTTCTTTCCTGAACTATTCAAGTAATTAAACAACGTTTATGCCACAGCAATAGTGTGTGTCCTCCATGGGGGTTTCTGTGCTGGCTCAGACTCAATAGGGAGAGCCTTGAAGAATAAATGTCACAGATAAAGTTCTGTAAGGGCAGAAAGCTGCCACACCCTCTCACTTGGGGAGAGGTGAAGGACCAAATCTATGGCTTGGAAATACCAGACTCTGCTACCAGTGGTATTCCTGTCCATCTTCTCCATCTACTCAATCTGCTCCATCTACTGCCTGAAGCACTTACCTCTGCTCAGCTGAGTCTTTGGTGAAACCTTCCCCAGCTGACAATCTGTGCATCAGCAGCCCTCTCTCTGGTGACAGCCATCACAGCCACAGGGCAGGACTGGTGTCATGCTGCTTCTCACTGATCCCCATTTTTATGACCTTTGAATTAGCATTTGATACCTCCAGATCACTCCCTGTGGGACAGAATGCCTGTCTCCCTGCTATTGTTGTGGATGCATCGTCTGCTACATAGTCACGGGCAAACACCTCTCTGCAGCATGGATTAAAAGGAAAGAGAGAAATAGGATATTTTATGAAGAATGAAAACAAAACACAAAAAAAAAGAAGATATGGAACTATCGGATCACATTTAAAAGGAAATTTCCAAGAGAAGTTAATGGTGAAATCAACCTCTTGTAATATTTACAGCTATTAAGTACAGAACAGAATATTGTATTTGGCTCTAGGAAAGAGAAAAGAATTATTACCCAAACGAGTGTCCTAGAGTGGGCTCTATTTCATATAAAACAAAACAAAGCTGAAGAATTCTTGAAAAACCTTTAAAGAATTCCATTTAAGTAGCTATACTATACAATGCAGGAGAATTAACACTTAACACAGCTTTGAAGAAATGCCAGTAAGGACTTGCACTACTTGGAGCAAAGAACTGTATTATGCTGCCATAATTAAAACACGTGTATGATTTAAGTCATCAGGCACTGGTAAAAGACCAGGAAGCACAAAATATTTCAGTGGTTCAATGTTAACACCTGAACACTGGAAGGAGGGTTGCACTAGGAGAAGTCTCTGTTAAAATGTTCAGCAAAATTTGTTTTTTTCAGGAAGTAGGTTTCTGGGGGCAGGGGGGGATGGTTGTTGTTTTTTGTGTTAATAATTGGCAGATTTGTAGAGAAGACTGGAAATTTGGGCCTTTTCTGGTGTTTTATACACTTAATTTGCTTGCAAGTATATCACTAGCACAAACATGTACATATATACATGTCCTCAAAAGCAGTAAAGCCTATTATAGCTCAATATCTGCTGGCTTTGGATTATGAGGTATGCAGGACAACACTCTATAAATTGGGACAGTTATGTTCTTTTTCATGTAAAACTAGTAATTAAGTAAGTTACTACAAAAAAAAACCAGGAATAGCTCCTGCAAAATAAAGACATTTTCATAGTATATAAAGTAATTTCATTTCCAATGGCTGTGATAGTGGGTATAATAGATTTCCTAAATAAAGAAAACAAATGAAAATAACTCTTTATAACAGGGCAAAATAATCTGGTTTATGCAAGGATAATCATGATCCTTGGATTATTAATAAGAATAAACAATGCATACATATGCACTTAATTTACTCCTTTTAGTACACGTGCTTGATGTACAAGCATTCTGCTTTTCACATACACCTTGCAATTGTAAAAAAACTGTATAAACAATAACACTGTGCAAGACAATAGGGAGTCTAGGCCCTATATGCACAGTGGAGAATGGTGATTTTGAACTTAGGATAAGGGTAAATGATGTAAGTAAGGGAAAAGATGTTGATGGAGAATCCTGTGCAATGTAACGTGCTAATGAATAAACAGCAATTATCAGAAATGCTAATTTTAATAGATTTTTCTTTTCTTCAAAATTACTTTAAAGGTTTTCTTATATAGTCCCTGTGTATTCTGTGTCATTTGTGGCTCATATTACATTGTTTGTTTAAAATCTTAAATGATTAAGTAAAGAGATTGACAGGAAAAAACTTGGCATCCTTCTAGACAGGGTTAAAATTCAGAGCTAATTTTGCTCAAGTTACTTACATTCCAGGATCACTCTTATATTTCAGACAGTTAATTCTGAAGTTGCAACACACTTTCACAATTTCCTTCTGTACTCCATCGCAAAAATAAAATATAATAACTTCAACCATCAAAACATTTGCCTAGAATTTTTCTTACATCTGAAGCACTGTGGCAAATTAAGACTATGATTCTTAGGCCAAATAAAAAGACAAATTCCATTCTGGGTTCTTCTCAACAGTACTCTATTAACAATTTTTTCCTAATTAGAGGGCCTGAGCTGATCTAGTACTCCAAAAACACCTCTACAAATATTTTAAATTTTTAGAAAATTTACAGCAAATAAATTTACCAGCACAAACACATTAACTACTAACAGAAGCTAACCCTATCCCCAAATCCTTGTGTTCCAAACAGAGAAAACTAAAAGACTGAAATAAGCCTAGTGGTAAAATTATTTCTAGCTACTTCTAAAATAAAATACAACTTTCAGAGTGGTGAAAATGTCATAAAAAAAAAAAATCTTCTTCAAGACTTTCCAATGGCTGCTGTTTGTCAATAGCAAAAAAAGCCTAATTGCATGATGTCCCAAATTCCTGGTGAATTCAGGTTTTTGTTTGTTTTTCTATTGAATGTAACAGAAAAACCTCTGGATTGTAGCAGTTCTAGAAAACGTTGTTTTGACTGATCTAGTCTACATATATAATTAGAAAAATCAATGTGAGCCCATGGGGGTTTTTGTGCAGTATACTGAAAAAATACATAACCAAGTTACAAAAGCTGCTGAAAAAGTTGTATGTGCATATACTCATGAAGGAAGTAAATAATTATTTACCTGTTGTAAATAATTATTTTTTTTTCCTTGAAAATACATTATTATTTTAGTTTGCTCAGGAGTTTTCACAAGGTTCCTTGAAAGGAAAATTACTCAATAAAGGGAAACTACAAAGGCTTGAAGATGATCCATGAAGTGCACATTTTAAAAATGCAGTTCAGTAAGACTTCATTGTACTGCAGCTCTCTTCTGGTAGCTCATTCATACCCTTTAGATCAGCAGTAACTCCCAAGTCTGTCTGTAACTCGAGGACAACCAAAGTGCTTCTCTCACGCCTACACCCCATAATATAACAGAAGTGAGGGCAGGCAGCTGTGAGAGGCTGGAAAGAGGCAACTCTGCAGACCCTGGAAACAGAGCAACCAGGGCCTTGCAGAGCTGCTTTAATCTCTTACCTGTGAACTATTTCTGGAGGTCCCATTCCTCTTGGTTGTGGATACACTGCTTGTGACTGAGACACATGAAGAATTTTCTGTGCAGCTCATGGGAAAAGTCAAGTTGCACACTCCTCTCAAAAGAATCTCCATGTAACCCCAAATTCTTTTTAAGTTATGTTTTATTTTACCTCTTAGGAAAGGCCAAGAGTAGACTGTTAGCCAATGTGAGTAATTATGTTGAGGCACAATGTATTTATCCTGGTAGAAAAAAGAAATTACTAATTACCAGAAAGACTTAATTGCACTGCTTTTAAATCAATATAAAACATTTAAATTATTTCTACTATCTCTACCTCACAGAATCCTTTCTCTTCAGTCTATTTTGTTAGCTTTTTCAATTAGTGTAAGAGATCAGATCAATAGATCAGTTTCCATAAATAGAATCAGCAAAGCAGAGCCTTCTAAATTACACTGCTGAGTGAAGAACAGCCCTTTTCAACTCATTAGACCAATTATAGAAAATTTTATTTGATTCATGGGCTTTATAAATTTTTTCTCAGATGACAGAATTTTCCTCTATCAAATTTAGCTTAATAGAAGCTTATTTAGAGATAAGTAAAGAAACAATCTTCAGCTTTCCACCAGAGACTGATAAGCTAATTTGTCTCACTCGGCTTTGAGAGTGCTGAGAATATCTTCACACTTTCTAAGGCTCTGGATTGTGCCATAAAAGCAAAGTCCTCTGCTGGGTGAAACTCCAGCACTGAGTCCTAAGGGACCACAGAAAACACACTCTAAAGGGGGAAGAGAGAGTAGTTCCTCTTCTCCTCAACCCTTCATGGCTTTAGATCCATTGTTTCCTGATAAGGAAGGAGGCTGATTACTGTATCCAGGGACACTGGCCAATCTTTGTCCAATCATTCCTTGTCCTGTAAATCTGGGTAAAGAATGAGAAGATGCTAGTCCTGCACACTGCAGTTAATTTTGCTTTTTGCCCGCTGTAGTTTTATTGCCTTAGTAACTTGTAAATCATTTTGTGTCCTACAGCTATCCCACACAGTATGGTATGTAATGCATCCACGAGGAAGGAACATTTTTCACCATAAAATGATTGTTCTCGATAGAAATCTCCATTTGTAAAAATACCCTACTCAGAGAGGATACATAATTTGTGAAAGAAGGAGGCCTTTTTCAGTAATAGAACCTTGGAAAATGGCTCTAATTCTCTTGAAAGCAGATCATTTAATCTAACTAACTGTTGCTGCAGAGCTGTAGAAAAGCAAGTATTTCTGGGTAACTTGACCAGAGGGAAAACAATTAGGCTACATTACTGAACTGTAGTAATATGTTTTCTTGGCAGTAGACCTTCCTCTGTGGTTACTGCCACATATAATGCACCCTCTTTAAGGACTAGAGGCTGGAAAAACAAACAATTCACAAGTGTACTGCACTAAGTCCCACACACTGAATACATGTTCCAAAACTGTATTTCAGTTGTGGATTCATAAGCTTGCCTTACCTCTTTTCACATGTACTCAGACCTGCTGGTTCAGACACTCTATTTTGTATTAAGAGAGAACTAGGTTAAATTTTCAGAGCTCAGCTAAATCATTACTGAATTCACCCTAATTTATTGGCAAAATGATGGGAAAAGAAGCAATGAAGAAGTGTGACAAAAAGACTAGTGAAAAAAAAACAGGTATTATGGTTACATAAGACACACGTATTTGTATCTTATTAATACTTCTTGCATGCCTAAATGCACATGAAATGCTGTTAGAATTTTATTAAGACTGAAACATCTATTGCTCAGAGTTTAGAATAAACACCTTTAGGATTACCTACTCAACTCTAATTTGAGCTTTCTGTATATTTACAAGAAGACATTAATTGTAATTAAATTACTTTTATTTTTAAGAGTATTTTATTGCTTAATGCACATGATAGAAGATGTTTATTCATTTGAGAAAATGTCTACAGCTGTGGTTTGGGTTAACCAAGTACAGTTATCAGTGCAAAAGACCAATGGCTCAGGTTTTATCTACGGAAGAATCCTTATCCCACAATGTAGGCAGAATAATAATTTTAAAGTGAATGTTTCTTACGCTGTTCAATACTAGACATTAGTACTTGATCATATTGCAAATATTCCTAAATTTGTTTCTACAGTACCACTATTAACCAAGGTCATTTTTACTTCCAATTTTGAAGTGCAAGACAGGGTAGAGGAAAAGGGTTCAAAGGTCAGAATATCCACAGTAGTTTCAGTTGCCAGCTTGCAACACATATTCCATTTTCCTGAGAAGTTCACCTTATACAGCTCTTCATGTTTTTTCAAGTTCAGGTTCCAGTAAGTTTAGTTGCAGTTCTGAGTGTAGAGAATTTCTCATAGATCCTTATATGTCATGCTGAACACGTAAAACATGAGGACATGCAATTAGTGATGACCCTAGGAAAGCTTGGGTTGCATGACTTACTTAGCATCATACAGATGGGAAAAATGAGAGAAGAAATGAAATTCCTCAGAACCATATCCAAAGATCTGAATCAGGGAATCCTCACTTTTCTGTTTGATGTCCCATTTTAGTTACAAGCAAACTCTTAATAATAAGACCTGATTCACCCTTTGAATATGCCTCTTATGCACTAAATGCATGAGGATTCCTGGGGAAATGATCACATCGCTGAAGACTGTTGTATAATGCTTATGTATAAGCAGGCTAAATTAATATTACCCTAACCATTTTATCTTGGAATTTTGTAACTTCTGAATACTTTAAGTTTTGGGTTTGCATTCTTTCTTTTATGTAGATATGTACATGTATATGTTTTGTGTGTATATAAGTGACTTTGTGACTTCCTTTCAGCTGCAACCTGAAAACAGAGACACTCCTTTGGGCATCACAATGCCTCCCATGTGCATGGATTGTGGTCTGGAGCTAAAGGAGTAACTAGAACATTGCAGTTGCAGATTTTTAGGCTCTGTGCACAAGAAATAAGTGTAAATGTCACCCACATAAGTACTTCTACTAGAAGATAGAAGAAGAAATTTGCTAGTAGAAGAAATTTGGAATTAACATCAAGGGTCTATCCTGGACTCTATCAGGAACTTCTGTTCAGTCCAGACATGAGTCATCATTTTGGCCCCCTCCAAGCATCCTATTGCCCTTTCACCATCCTGATTTCTTGTTCCTTCCTGTTTTCCTCTTTACCCTTAGACCCAGCACAGCTCATTTGCAGCTTCCTTGAGCCTTTTGAAACTGTTAAACCAAAAACAACAATAAAATCTCTTCTGTACTGTTCCTACAAACTCCTTTTCACAGACTGGTTTTACAGTCAGTTCCCACAATACTTGATCTCTTACATTTTACCTAAGTTTTCTAAACAATCCTTCTTCCAGCTTGCTGTATCATGTGGCACTTTTACTCTTTGTCTCAGAAAGCTGTCTAATCATTTTTGTCTCATCATTCTTTTTCAGCAAACCAGATACTATTTTCTCCACTGCTTCCTTGATTCATGCTATTTTTCTTGTCAGACCAACCTAGACTCTGTCTCTTCACCAGCTTCTGGAAGCAATCGCCCACTCACCAGACTCCAGTCTCATTCTTCACTGCAAACCTCATGTAGTTTTGTTTCCCTCAGGCATCCAGTCTCATGCTTGAATAGTCCAATTTTCTGTTTTCCAAGTGTTGATCCCTTTTCTCCTCCTCCCCAATCCTATTGCTGCTTGTACTTATTCGTTAATGCAATCTTATTCCTCCCTCATTCTTCTGCCTTGCATTTTCCTTTATACTCCTTGGAGATGAGCCTGAGAGAGGGCCAGGGGCAGATAAATCAGACTACACAGGACAGGCAGGTTCTCTGCCTGTGGCTGTGGTGGTAGGCTCAGTATTCCTGCTAAGACATTCACATAGGTATGATCATACACAGGTATTCTGGAGAATAAGTCAAAGCAGGTCTACAGAACACAGATGCAGGAGGCAGGAGTATTGTCCACACATAGATGTGCTTACATGGTGAAGAGCCTGGTACAAGGTGAACAGTCTTGTTAAAAAAAAATAAATAAAAAGGTAAAAAAAAAGTTTTAAAAAGAGAGAAAAAACCAATAAATGTATGAATCATTGGCTCCTCCTGTGCTGTATGACAGACTAAGTATGTAGAAATCCAGAGGAGGATGCAAGTACAATGTAACATGTACTTGACCTCTATAAAAAAATGGGGGTAAAAAAGCTTGCACTGTCAGAAATGCTCAGTGATGTGCCAATACATGGCAAGAGCATACAAGAGTTAGCACCTGTCTGCCAGAGTGCAAGTGACTCAGGGCTCTACCCTGCCCATGGTCATTCTCTGAAAAGAAATTGCGCTGGAGTTCCTGAACAGCAGATCTGCCAGTACCAAGGTTCCTGAGATTACAACAGTGACACGAAGACCAAACTGGCAAATGCTAAACAAACAAGTCCAAGCTCAGATAAAAGCAACTATTTGTGGCTTTTCTGAGTTTTCATATTTGACCTGTTAAGTCCAGACAGATTTAAAACCTAGACAAATCTTTGCAGCCTTTCCTGAGGGTAGCAAAAGGAACATCCCTGATAGAAAGAGCTTTTCCCTTTCCTTTTCCTTCAAATAACTTTTACTTTATTTCAAAGGATACATTCATCTTTTTTAATATGAACAAAGAAATATATTTTCTCAAGCTTCATTTTCAGAAATATCCAAATCATTCTGACTTAAATTAAAATATATGTAAAAATAATATATTTTAATTTGGCCTAAGAAAAGCTTTTGAAATGTCAGCTCAATTATTTAAAACACAACAAAATTATAGGTTGCAGAGTGCAACAACTTATAATGGGAATCTTAATAAAAGACAGTGTTACCGCTTCCACCTCTAACACTGAAACTAATTTAGTGTGTTCTTTTCCTAGAGGGTGTTTTACCTGTTTTGCAATTGTTTCTACCTTTGTTTGGTTTTCTAGCTTTTATCACCACTGAAGAAAAAAAACAATAAACAAAAAACAGAAACGACTGTTTGCATTCAGATTACAGTTTCAAACAAACCCATAATTATTGAAAGCTGGGCTGTAAAAATATTAAATAAAAACAGTTACCCATTTGCATGGCTATAGAAGAGATTACCCTTTACAGAACAGATTGTTCTTGGGATTCTCTTTTAGTGAATCAAACCACACAGAAATTCAACAGTAGCAAAAATCTGCAACATCAGCAAATTCACACATATCTTTTTCTCCATATAGAAAATTTTGGGGGATAGGAGGGGTAGAAAATGTTTCAATTTAATTTTTCTCTTCTAAAATATTTAAAAATAATTCTAAATACTTCTGAAATCTCTTACAATAATCTGCTTTCAAAGGTCTTATCTACAAAGGGCTGGCACAGCTGTAGCCTCTTCATAGCTTACCAAAAATTACCCCCATAGTGCCTCACCCCAGCACAGCCTATGTCTCGGCACAACCACAGTTGTAAATCTCCTGTAAAGTTTTTCAAAATGCTGTCTTGCCTGCATGATGTTTCCATTATCATGCTCCCGTTCAAACCTTGGCCTGGGTTATGGGACCTGGTCAAACTCTAACAGCTGGATGTAAAACAGCTCAGCATAGAGTGGAAAATCAAACAGTAGGAAAGATCTGAAGAACTCTGGGAAGATACAGGTGGCAGAGCTCTCACAAGCTGATAACCTTGGAAGGTTCCTTACTCTCTGTCTAAAACCTCTTTTATCAGTTTTGCTCAGGCATTAAATACATTGGTTTGGAAAAATTAAGTCAAAATGAGATGGAAAATAAACCAATGACATTTGGAAGATTAGGACACATTTAAATACTAGACATTTTGTCTGCTTAATTTAAATATCTTCTTTCCCTCTCAAAATATATGTGTGTGTATACACATGAACATATATACATGTGTATGTGTGTATGCATGTGCTGTTTTGTTTATGTAAACCCTCATTTGCACGCTGATAGCATAGTCAATTATTTCCAGTGAAAAGTGTTTGAATTTTTTTTTTCACTCAGTTGTACCTATTTGCATGTGATATCAAACTTCAGAATATTTAATTTAGTTCTCCTCAAAATACTCCTTAATAAAGGGTGGGGATGCTCCTGTGGCTGGAGAACTAGAGAACAGAGGGCCACAGTCTAAGTGATTGCAAGAATGTCTCCAATACAATAGGAACTGAAATAGGATAAACAAGTGCTTCAAACAGGTCCTGGGTTTTGATATTAAAATAAAGGCACAATGAAATGTCTCTTTTAACTTAAATATGAGTAGATGTAACTTAAAAATGAATATTTCAGAAGTTAAAAATACTATGATTCAAAATGATTCCTAAGGCTTCACTTGCGAAAGATTTAAATCATGATAAATAAATAGACATGTCTGTAAAACCCTCTGAAAACTATACAAATCTTTTAAAGAATCCTTTTGTTCTTTTGAAGACAGAATTTGGACAGATTTTTTTTCTCAGTTGTATCCCCAGATTCTCAAGCTCCTTCCAAATTCTGCTCCTCTTCTCTTAAGTGAAAGTTCATTATTTCAAGACTGGATCTAATTGATGTTGTGCAAGTCCATACCAAAGACATTGTTCAAACTGTATTTTTTTTTTGATACTAAGAGCATCTGATAAAAAAATTAAACCTTGTTATTGCTGAAAAGGGAAAACAGCCATAGCAGAAAGAAGGAATAAAAAGGAAATGAGGATGATAGGGAGTTTAAAAATAAATTCCACCTGTATGCCTGAAATATTCTTTCCTATAATGTCCAAAGGTTTCAGTCACCTTACATAAGAGGTTATAGGTGTTGTCCATTGTTACCTTTTGAAAAACTCCAGAAGCTTATAGGTCTGCTAAGTTCTTGAGAGCTGTGTTTTGTACTATTAGCAGGTATTATTAACAGGTACCATTAACAGGTACCATTAACAGGTGCCTATGGACTTCCTTCTATTCTGTCATAAGGGACTCTGGTCAAATCTGCTACATCTGAGAACATTTTCAAAACTCTTTTTGTCGATGTCTGAAAGCTCTTTACCCAGACTTCAAGCCTTTTGCTTTGCTTTTTCACCAGAGGACAAGTGAAGTACAGAGGGTTGACGAGATCCACACCATTCTTGGAGACTTGGACCTAAATGCCCCCAGAGAGGGGCCAGCCTGAAAATCAAATAATCTTTTGCTAACAGATGGTCTTTCATGTGATAGATGAAACAAATGGATAAAGGAAGATGGCAAAGTTAAAAAAGAGATTCCCTCTGTTAAATTATTTCTAAGGCATTTAGAACCTTTCTCTTTACATTGCTCTCAAACATATCTAAACACTCATGGAAATATATTTCAAGAAATAGGGAAAAATGACACTCTAAATTTGGGTTGTTTTTCTTTGACTTTTTTTTCAGTCAGGATCCAATTTACCTGCACTTTTAATCTGCTACAAAAATACATCATTATTTCTATGCATATTTTTGGCAGTCTTCTCCCAGCATAAGATCTCTACTCAGTGTTTATTGAATGCTTTCTACTTACTCTATTCTGAATGAGATAGTTCAGAAGTCCTATTCTTTCATCCTACATGATCAGACTGGTTAGTCTCAGACAGCTTTTCAATAAGAACCCTAAGTGAGGTTTTCCATCCTATGTGAAGTTATGCAGATATCTCTGCTGTTACCTGTCTTGTTCAGTGTGTACAGGAGGTTGGCTGGGTAATTAGAATGAAAATCTGTACAGCACTGACACAGATCAATGTTCCTTTCTCAGCAAAACAGCAAACCCAGATGGCACAATGTCTTTGCCTTCACAGTGTCTGGGTGCGATTGAGACTTGGCACTCGGTTCAGATAAAAGAGAGATAATTGTTAGGGACAGAAGGGGGAGGAGGTGGGCAGCAAAAAGGAATGGCAGGAGTTGGATTTGCTCCTATAATCATAACTATAGCTCATCTTTATCAAATAAGCTCATAGTATAGAGCTCTGCCGTGTAAATTATTGTAATTAGTTCTTCCAGTACTTGTGTGTTGAGCACTTCTTCCATCTATGGGCAAAAATATTCTTTAGAAGGCATAGTTTTTTGCAAGATGGAAGAAAACCCTAACCAAATCACAGAAAAACACAAGTTATTTTCATAAGTGCTCTGGCATGCAGCATGCTGATTCAAATCTGTGCATATCTGGGATGTGTCAACTCGAGAAACAACCCATTAGTGCAGGTATTAGTTAGGGCAGCAGTTCACTTTAAATGTCTCACAAGAGCAGCATCCACACGGCAGACAAACAAGTGCTTGGTTTGGAAACCATGGGAGATGCTACACCCGTGTCCCACCACATCTCAGGGGCTGAGGTGACAGATGGATAGCACATTAGTCACCAGAAAATGTGTGTTTCTCCTCTAATATTGTTCAGTATGAATTTCCCAGTGGAAGATTTTATACAGTGTAAGCAATGGAGACATAAGAAATATCCTTATCTAATATAGTTTTAGAGAAGCACAATATATTAAAAAATAGTGACCTCATTGCCACTTGTTCTGAAGTGGCTAAACCCAGAGAACTTCAGCTTTCAAGTCAAGGCTTTTGAACCACTGGTCTTTCTTTCCAGCAGCACTTATTCATACTCAGCACTGTTGTAATGCCATCACACAGCTTGTATCCTGCTATCTTGGGACTGTCATGAGCAGACAGACTCCTGTCTGCTCAAATTGTAATATTTATAAATACCTTGAGTGAACCATTAGCCTGTGATACAGCCCATATTGTCCTCATCCCCATGAATCAGTGAACAGTTTTCATATGTATCTCAAAGTAAAAGGTCCTCAGGGAAAGGAGTCTGAAGCAAGGACTTTCTGAAAAATTCAGTTGACTTTACAAAAGCACTTTATTCCACACAAATTATGAACCAACTTCAAATTTCACCAATTCATATTGTGTCATCACTCATCACACAAAATTTATGAAGCTGATATTTACAGAGAAGGATAAGTGCAAAAATACAATAAATGTGTTAATCCTCATAATTCTGCACTTGAAATAGTTAAAAAGAATCTGCGTACACTAACCTAAGATGGAGGAGTAAAATTAAAACATACCAGTAAAAAATACATTATTTTATACCTACATACCACTACACTTTTTTTCTACACCACTTTTCAAGTTAATTATTTCTCTCCTAGACCATTAATAAACCAAAAGGAATAAACATCTACATCAGCAATATTTTTTCTGCTTTCTACATCTCTTAGCTAAATGTATGTTCATTATGTAGAAGCAGTAGAGCACGTTAATTTCTCTTGAACAAAATGACAATCAGCAAAGAAGAAAACATGGATGATGTGCATGTATCTGCTTATTAATGCTCTGCATGGAAGCATGCAGAAGCAGCATTTCTGGTGGCCCTTTGTAAAAGTTACTGCTGGTGCACACAAATCAGAGGTACAGAGCACTTCCAATTTCAATAATTGACTACAAGGTCCACTTCTGCAGTCCCTCCTGGGAGTTCATGAGGACATGCATCTGGCACAATGTTAATCATATTTGTTCTGACACACAGCAGTACACTATTTCCCCTGGCAGATTACTTTCTATTACCCAATATAAAAATGGCTGACATGTTCAAAATGCTAATGAGAGATATATCCATTTTTTAAGAGCTTGGGTGGCTTCCAAGTATTTTTAAATATACTCAACAGATTGTGAAATACATTCAGTATATTGTTATAAATGCAATATGTTAACTTTCTTTGTTGTTGTATGCCTTGTAATCTACACTGGCAGAGATTAAATATGACTGGATGAGCAAGTACCCCTGAAATATTGGTTTATTCTTTTGCTTAATTGCTTGTTTTTCTTCAACTATTTCTTATGCTCTAATTGAACAAAATATAATATCTTTACAGTTGGTACATCAGCTTGCATCACAAAGAAGACTGGCCCATTGCATTATGAGCCAGAAAATGAAATTATGATTGGATTACAGAAATGAATCTAAACCAATTGGAGTGTGGAAATACTTTTTCTTTCTTATTACACTGTGATGAAAATGTTCTAAATTTATGCCTCTACTTCTCTTTTAAACATTTTCCTGCCAGAATATCATCCAGCTCAGGGGTAATCTGGTTTTATTGCAAGATTTACCGTAATTGAGACACCAATGGCCTCAGCTGAGTATAATGAGACATAGTTATGAACAGACTTTCCTTCCAGGATGTAGGTTCAGGAATAGAGCTTTAACATACTATTCCTTGAACAAAACTATCTACAGACACATTAAAAAAATAAAAAATTGTAGCTGAAATTTTCTACACATTCTAATATGGCTGAAGATAAATAAATGAAGAAAATGAAGCAAAGGAGGGAAGGAAGGAAGGAAGGAAGGAAGGAAGGAAGGAAGGAAGGAAGGAAGGAAAGTGAATTGGTCTGCTCTTTGTTTTAATGTGTGTAACTTACATCTCANAAGGAGGGAAGGAAGGAAGGAAGGAGCGATGAACATTGTAAAATGATCAAAACATTGTGGTTTATACTGTTTTGCAGAGGACCTGCAAGACATTGATTTTGTAACATGGCCAAAAATTTGATGGGATATTGCTTATTGTGACATCAATTCTAGTGATGAGTGGAACACTCTTTAGCAAATTCAGTCCTAAGAGCTGCAATACTGTCTTTTCTAAGTCTGACGTCATGAACAAAGTATAACAACTTAGTAAAAATAGATTTTTGTTAGATAGAGATAATTTCATGATTTGCAGGATGGTGAACGTGTTGGGAGAGCTTGCATCTTCCAGAGTAAGAATTCATTATTACATATCAGCAAAGAAGAAAACATGGGGGTTCTTTTGTTTTTTGTTTTTGTTTGTTTGTTTGTTTGATTGTTTTTGTTTTGTTTTGTTTTGTTGGGTTTTTTGTTTGTTTTCTTTTGTTTTGGTTTTTGTTTGTGGTTTTTGGTTTTTGGTTTTTGGTTTTTTGTTGGTTGGTTAGGTTTTTGTTATTGTTCTTAATTATCTCAACAGTAATGTTGAAAGCATCACAGACAATAGAATAAATGCATACATGGCAGAAGAAACATTGGTTTTAGCATAACAAGTGAAAAATAACTGCTAAAATCCACTACATGCTTAGCCAAGGTAGTAATTTTGAGTTACATCAAAAAGTAATAATTGTGTTCACAAAAGTATGCAGTAAACTAAAGAACTGGCTCCTGAAATTATCCTGTTCTTGATAGAACATAATAAATAGTTAAATAAGTTTCCTATTGAAATCATAGTGGAATAACAGTTTTTGGAGTGATGTAAATGAAGACTATATCACCTAACTTCTTTGATTGTATGCATTCATTCTGAAAAAGGACCAGATATAGGCAAAAAACAAAAAAAAATCTGTGTTATTTCTAAAGGCTCAGCTGTACATCTAAAGACCCTGACATAAAAACATTGCTACATTTAGGAACAGAATTGTGATGTTTATATCCTAAGCCTTTTCTGAGAGACTTATCCTAAGTCTCTCAGGAGCTTCTCAGGGGCATCGGTAACATCTTCAGAGGATAGAAATTAATGTCAGAGCTTCAGCCACCACAGTTTATAACCCACCATGTAAGCTCAAACTTCCCTTCAGGACCAGCTTCAGCCCTAGCTTCTGGCTGCACTCTGGCCCTGCTGTGGTGTGGACATGTTTTATTGATTCTGCTATGGGAACAGGAAGTTAGGGGTGTTAAAAGCTTCACTTCTGTTCACAGGAGTTAGCAAAACTCCCATCAGCACACCAATCCTTCAAATCTGTTAATCAGTGCAGACTAAAATAGCAGTTTTCTGAAGCAACCATTTCCTAGCTTGGTCACAGCTGCTTCAGCAGTTTTATGAAGAATTAATTTAAGAAACAAAGCCCTGTAAATATGTTTTTTCCAGAGCTAAGGAGATGAGGAAGGGTATCTGCTTTAGGTCTTGGTAGCACACGAGCAGTGACTTGTCATGAAGGAAACTGCAGCTGTCACCCTGAGAACAATTCCTTTGCCCCTGTGATATTGGGACACAGAAATCACATTACTGCATGAAGACAAACACTATGAATGGCCTATAAATAGATTTTGACAAGCAAAAAGATTATAAGATCTATAAATAGATTTTGTTAAGCTTGGTAACACAAAACATATAAGATGACTAGAATATGTAAAGCTAAGAACAGGATGATGGGGACACATACCAAATATAGACTTTTCTTAGAAATTTCTGCTATGCCAATAGTACATATTGGTCAGGGATGTTTCAAACACTTTGCTAGAAACTTCAGTTTTGGTCTGTTGTCTAGAAAACTTGAAGCTGAATCCAGACATTAATGGGCTACTCCATCCCCAGAAAGAGAACAATGCATGTCCATATTTGAGAAAGACTGATAAAAATACATTGATTTACAGTAGACAAACACAAAGCCTGCTATAAAGAATTTTTGATGTGCTCACATGAAGAGTAAATAACCATAGAAGTAACCCAAGATTCCAGTTCACTGAGAAGTCCTGTGAGAGACATTTTGCTCTTCTTTCCAATAATATCTAGATTTCAGGCAAATATTAATATCCAGCCACTGAAGAAATTTTAAAATACCATGCAGAACACCAATCTCTGTGAAAAGCTGAAGTAGTCTCAAGCTAAATCAAACAAAATGCTCCAGAAGAATGCTCTATTTTATTTCATAAAGTGTATTCCTGATTCTGATAAGTATCTTTATGCTATTCTAATGTGGGATAAATAACACTAATAAAAATGAGATATTACCTTATATAGCAATAAAAACCTAATTTGCTTTAGTAATAGGATTATAACTGATTCTATTTATTGAGTTTCACTAATACAGAGCTGTTGCTTACTGTACAATTAATTTTTTTTAATTAGGGCTTTTTAGGGTTTTTTTTTCAGCCAGATACACAAACCATTATAAACATTGATGACCAATATCACTTTGGCATAGCATTGTACAGCTGTGGTCATTGAAGCTTGTCATGGTTTGATCACGGCCATCAGCTCAGGACCACACAGTGATTCACAGCATCACAGCATCACTCACTTCCTTGCTGGTGGGATGGGAAATAGAGGCGTGAGAGGGGTGAGAATAAGAAAACTCATGGGTTGAGATTAAGAAATTTTGGTAGGTAAAGCAAAAACCATGTGTGCAAGAAAAGCAAAACAAGGCGTTAATTAATTTGTCATGGGCAGGCAAGTGTTCAGCCCCATCACATCCTTCTTCCCCTAGCTTTATATACTGAGCATGGTGCCCTATGGTCTGGAACATCCCTTGGGTCAATTTGAGTCAGCTGCCCCCTCTCAACTCCTTGTGCACCTCCAGTCCACTTGATGGTGGGTGTGTGAGAAACAGAAGAGGCCTTGGCACTCTGCAAGTGCTGCTCATCAACAATGAAAACATCCCTGTGTTACCAACCCTGTTTCCAGCACAAATCCAAAGCACAGTCTCATACTAACTACTGTGAAGAACGTTTGCTCTGCTCCTCTCAAAGGCTGTAGCACACTTGGTAGAACTATGCCAGGAGAAGAGCAAATATAAACTGTTGGAAAAGTAACAGTTAGCTTTTGACCCTCTCGCTAAGTTCAACTAATTTGCTGATAACTTGTTCTTAAACTCTGTACCTGCTGAATATAAACCATTGCCTTATTACAGCTGTGAGATAGACAAATTGCTGCAGAAAACAAACAAAGTCTGATAAGAGAACTCAGTTGAACCCGTGGCCAGCTGAATTCCTGTGATGGGACCTCTTCCAGTTCTTAGCAGGTTTGGCACATGGATAAAATACTGAAATGGTATCCTACACGCTGGATGGACATTTTTGCAGTAGATATATTATTTAGTGAAAGTCATCTTCTCTGCATTGAATAAATTATTTAAAATAACTTGCTTTATGTACAAATGCACCTAATCAAATACTGCTCATTAAGTAATGTATCTGAAGAGTAGTAACAAACATTAATTGGACAATTTTCTAAGGATCATTTTTGCAGATATTTAAGCAATTTTGGCTCTGTTCATGCAAAAACTGCTCTTTCATGATAGCACCTATAATTATCTGGATTCCAACTGAAATTAATAAGGCTGAGATTATATCTATACTACTGTAGTAAAATAATATTGCATCTCTTCTCTTGCACTAATGTAATTACAAATGAAACAGTCAGGTTTAGTATTACCAAACACAGTTAGGTTCCATGACAAAAAAAATCACACACAAACTACTTTAGTCTGATAGAACTCTGCTACTTCACTCACCTTGGCCAAGTTTGATTTGGGCAAGGAAGAACTGCAATATTTCATACATGTTCTATATAATGTATGTATTAATGACAGTGAATTCCATGTGTAGATCACATATTTTTATCATATTTTAGGATAGGATATAAGATATAGGACTTTAAGCTGTCAGTAGTTTCTACATGCTGCTGGAGTCAAACAGCGATATCAAAGCAGTGTCTTTAGCCCTTTGAGTGTGATGTGGGCATCCTAAGCTTGTGGGGTTCAGAGCATTCCTTACTGTGTCAGTCATCAAGGCCTCCAAGGAGAAGGAAACCCAGGAAGAATGCTTACAGCCATGTGGATGAGTATGTGACACAATGGGAAATGAAGCAGTGGAACAAAACACGAGTAATCAGTGCTTCTTGAATGGGCTTTACTCTTGCTTTTGTGCCTGGGGGTCCCTCCTGGACAACACTAAATAAATAAATAGAATGCAAAGTTAAGCAAAAGCTTAAACTATAAGGCTGGTGAGAAGAAAATGTTTTTTCACCTGTTTTTTTTCTTTTGTTGTCCTCATCTTCAAAGACTTGGTATTTTGTGGGGGATATATTTGACCATTGGATAGAAATGTGGCACACAGTTAATATGACAGAAACTTGAGTGCAGGACACTTAAAGCTGGTGGACCTTCAATTCAGTATGTTAACAGAAAGATCAGAAAATTAATCCAGTGACTTCAACACTCTCTATAAAGGAGGCAGATATTAATATCTCAATTTTATAAATTGAGAAAATAAAATATGAGTCAGTTTGACCATCTTATGCTACTGTCTGCCATTGCAACATCAGATAAAGATTCAATTTCAAGATTCCTGACCCAAGATTTTATCAATTTTCACAAAGGATTGTGAAAATCATGTTTTGGAGAGCAAAGCTCAGATCCCATCTTTGCTTGACCCTTTGCTTGGGAGAATCGAAAATTTCACTCTGCAAAGTGAGCAGCCATTTAAAAAAATCACAGGATATTCCGATTTGCCAAATTTCTTCTATTCAAATTTCTCCAGTCTGCACAGATAGTTGAAGTCTTCAGAAAAATCTTCTGCTCACTGCAGTTTCTGTGTCCAAAGGAAGAGTTTAAAGAAAGTTCATGGCAGAAGGTTTTTGACACAGTTATAATAGATTTCAGGCAGAAACTTCTGGTTCAGTATCCAGTTCAGACCAAAGAGACTTTATATTTGAATCTGAATCTCTCATCTGCCAGGTGCACACAAACTTTAATAACTCTGCTTTTTAAAAGGGTAGTGTCCTTGCATGGTATAGAAATTATTAAAAAGATCAGAGAAGAGTGACTTTAACATGCTTATTTTAAACAGGAAAGGTAGTTGAGTTTTCCAGTTAAAATTAGGAAAAAATCAAATTCCACAGAGTTAAAAAATTATTTTAGAATAAAGGAAAAAGTATCTTCGTTCTACCAACCATATAGGAAAAATATCAAAAATTCACTAGAGCTTTATTTCTAATGGAAATACTATGAATACTTCTACTGACATAAAGGACAATTTTTTGACAGTACTGATGTTTCACCCAAGGCCTATAGATTTTAGAAAATATTCTAGATTTATCTATATTTGAAAGTGAAAATAGTGACACCTGTTCTCCTGAACTGTGGTAAGAGCCACAGAAGGAAACAAATTCCATGAGTATTCTTCACAGAGATTGTTTCATTATTTTAAAATTATTTACTATGTTCTCATCTATTAAGATAAAGACATTAAAATCACCACCAGGTTTAGGTGAAGGTGAATTCTTGAGAAAAAGGAAAACAAGTCTATCTCAAACTTCTCAACTGACCTGCAGAAGCCTTTGCTGCTATTCCACAATGTCTCTGTTAGCGTGACTCACTGGGAGCCATGACTGATCACTCAATTAACATTTCTTGTTCTTGCAGCAGTACTAGACAGTCCCAGATGTTCCATGAATAAAATAATTGTAGTGTCCCTAGAGTGTCAATTTTTATTTGTCACTTCTCTTCCTGAATCTGCTAGAGCTCATCCCAACTCTTTTAAAGCTGGTCTGTCCACCTTTTTGCCTGTGGTTTCTGTCCTGTAGGATACCCCAAAATAGAGGATACAACCATCCAAAGATTTGTTCATTTCAGGGTCATGCCAATGGACAAACAGATTTACAGTCAAAAGACTCTTTGCAATTTATATTTTAATGGTGGTCAAACCCTAAAAATTGTTAAGTACTTGCTCCCATCAGTTACTTGCTCCCATCAGTTACTTGCTCACCCTTTTCAGGATTTAGACCCCTTTACCTGAAGAATGCAGGGTAGCCCAAATGTCCTCAAGGGTTCTGTGTCTGAGCTGTAGATTTTTTTCTGTTCTCTGTTTTACTCAATATTCTCCCTTTTGTAACAGAAAAACTTGAAATAAATTCAATGCAATTCAGCTACAATATCCTATAGAAGTCTGGTACTAAGTCTTAAACTGTGTTGTTTCAAATAAAACATACTCATCAGAAGAGATTCCTGTCCTGCCAGTAATTAATGTAATTATTTTTACATTTATTAATTTTTTGTCAGATTTCTATGTCTGACTTGCTGTGAACTCTACAGAGAACTGTTACATCATATTATTTAGACATTCCTGATATGATGCCATAGATTTTATTTGGCATATTATTTTCTTTTTTCAAAAAATTTAAAAGAAAAATTTAAAACGAGGTAAGACAACAATAGCTAGGAAATCACTTTACTGAATAATAAAAAGGTCTAAGTGGGACAGAATACAGAAATTCAGAATGTATGAAATATAAGTAGTCAGGATGAGCATGAAAAGGAAGGAAAATTGAAAAATATCTGTCCATATTTAAAATAGAAAGCTGTAGATTTAACAGAATTTTAGAAGAAATTTTAATGTGACCATTTATATAAGGAGGAGTTGTCACTAGTGGTATGAAAATCTCCTGACTGGAAAAAAATTAAATGCTTATGTGATAAGCCTGTAAGATAAGCTTTAATGTTGCTGTATTTGAGGAGGGGTGGAAAGTGTTAGGAAAAGCTTTCCACTTACAGGACTGTTTATTCTCAACTTTGGTTCGCTAATTTACATGTCACAGTTGAAGGTTTTTATCTCAACCTGTGTGAAAAGTGCAGGCAGGCATTTCACTTAATCTTTAGCTTGTTTCTGTGCAATGATTAACCTGGGTAAAACTTTAAATAGCTATTGATCATTCCATTACCTAAGCACCTAATAGAGCAGAGGTTAAGTTTATGGAAAAGTAAAAAAGTTTTGCCTGGTTTTATCCTCTAGATTCTGTTCTCTGAATACTTCGTCTCAGATCTACAAATGTGTATGAACTTGGGTGTAAATTGTGTCCCTGAAATCAAGGATATTATTTGCTTACTTAACATCAAATACACATATTTAAGAGTCATGACAGATGAAGGCCATATCTAATACAGCACAATCCAGCTTAAATGAAGTTGGTGTTAAACTTTATATTAATTTATAATTCCTACAGTTAAGAATTTATTATTCCTACGGAGGAATTTAACTTTCACGTGACAATAGAGCATTTTATTTTCAGTATTTCTTGTTAGATTGTCTCATTTTAGCTTCTCTGTTTTGATCAGATATGTATTTTAGTGAGGCAGATGATGTTTGAAGAAAAAAAGAAATATAAACCAAACAGTTATGTTAGAAAAACTGAAAGGCTTCTTCTGCATCATGAAACTATGAGGTTCACAGTTATAGTGTGAGTGTTCACAGACACAGTGTGAAGATATTCCTATTGCTGTAATAGTATTTACTATTCCTAAGTATGCTACTGGGAACTCCCAGTTTCCTTTATATTTAGTGAATAAGACAAAGTTTTATAAGCAGACATCTAAGAATATCTGAAAATATTAATTTATTTTCACTTGGTAGAAATCAAGACAGAGTGACTTGCTCATGTCTAATCACCTTTATCACAGATGTAAAACTAAACAGGATGAGTTCAACCCAGAACATCCCATCATCTTTCTACAGTGATCATTTATTTAATTGGTAATAGTGAAAGAGATAAAGCTGTCCTGAGTGCTCCTGACTGGAGAAGACTGTACCTTCTTGCTGGTATATTTGAGCCAATATAACTCAGCTCTCATACAAGATCAAATAACAAATGGATTACTCCACTGCTGAAGAAGAGACCTAGATCATACTAGATTTATGTAGATTTAATGTATGATATATTTTTCCCTGGGTAGAGTTGCTAACATGATAACCTCTTTCAGGGAAAATTGAGAAATTACAATCTAGTTAAATAAGATTTGTTTTTCCATCCTTTTTATAATCAATGTATTCAAAACACTTTCTAAGCTAATATTCTTAATGTTGCTGTACTGTAATCATGTTTTACATAGGAATAGATATAACTGTAGCTATCAAGGTCCTCTGTCTCTCTAAAATTCCTGTCCTGTAAAACCTGCTTCATTGAGTAAAGATAAAACAGCAGGCTACTGGGTTTTCATCCTACATTTAGTAATGACCTTTTTACACTACAGATAAAACTACAGCACACAAATGGTGGTTTAGATGGACAAGTTTCAATTTAATGCCTCCTCTTACAAAGTGAGCTTGGGAACATCTTAAAATCCAAGCCTTTTATACTAATATCAACATATATTGACACAACCCCCCTATATTTTATTTAGTGTCAGAATGGGGGAATTGACTTAAAGAGAGCCAATTCATGTTCTACCCAAGAATTTTATTAAAGTTTAATAATACAAAAAAAAAAAGTGTGTCATTGCATGTATCATTACTTCTACCTTCCATCACTCTATCTCCCTGCATTCTTGTCAAGCCAGGACATCACTGGAAGTACAGAGTTTGTAAGACTGATTTCTGTCTGTGATACATTCCTAAAGGGACTACCAATCATTGATTTAAAAGAAATAAAAACTCTTCTATTTAGATTTCCTTTAAATCAATAACGAGAATTCAGGAATGAATTCAGATCAGCATTCAGATTATTTACTGTATTGGGAAGATGTCAGGGGAGTGTATTGGAGGGAGAGAAGGATCCCCCACAATAGTATTCCAAAAAATGAAATGTGTGTATTCCAACCTGCAGAATATCTGCCATTATTTTTAATCTATAAGGATCTTAAATCACAGTTCATTTGGTACTGAAGTCATTGTTATCAGTGGACATTCTTTCAGTATTATAAATTGGATTAATCCATTCCTCATTGCTTAATTGACTTGCAGGTTTTGAAAAATGCTGCAAATAGAATGTAACTGCACTTGCCTAAGTGCAATGTGAGCCATGCCAGCATGTGAATTGAGCAATGTTACTGTTAAAATTGCCAGTACTTTTAGATAAGAAGACTTATGTGTTAAAATACTGAAAATACATTTCCCTTTTGATTTTATCTTGATATGAATAAAAATACTATTCTTACTAAGAATAAATTATGAAAAACAAACAAACATAACTGTTACCTGTTGTTGCTGAGTTTAGGGTTGTCTCTGGAGTATTTTTTTAAATTTAAGCTGCTTATAAATTGTATTGTGATTATCTTAATTATCTTAAATATGAGAAAAAAAATATAACAGTTCAAATGGCTCCTCTATACTAAAATCTCAGGTTTGCTTTCTCCTGCCTGCTGGCTGCATATGCCAGTTATGTCTTGTCTCTCAGGCAGTAAACCCCTTGGAGCAGGAACTCTTGTCCTCTCCTTGAAGGGCCTACACAATGCAAAACCTACTTGACTTAGCCTCCATGTGTTCCTGCAGTTATAAAAAAAGCCATATTTTACACATGGCTTTGGGAAAGACATGAAATGNTTAGCCTCCATGTGTTCCTGCAGTATATATTTTTGGAGTAATGTTCAGCTGTAAGAAATAGGTGATTAAGGTAACTTTTATTTTACACATGGCTTTGTGAAAGACATGAAATTATATAATTTGTGACAACTCAATGCCTTTTTAGGTGGCATTTATCTCTCATTTTAAGAAAGACATTGATATATAAAGTGTTAGGGATTTTTGAAAGGATGAAGCAAAATATGTGTGCCAGACAGTCTGCCTTCATGATCACATGAAGGTTATAATGCTGGTACCACCTCAGCAGCCCCAGTTCCAATACCTGCTCTCATAAGCTCCAGCTGAGCTCTAGATCTATAAAGTGATCTGAGCTTGGTCTTTCTTGCACTACACACTTAGCTTCTAAAAGTCTTCTCCTTTCCTAATATAGGAAAGCAATTTAGATTATCCTCCCTCTTTATGGACTTTCATTCTAACAAGAGAGTTTTGCTTCTTCCATTGTGATGTTATGGAATGGTCTTTTTACTCAGTTCTCATCAATGTAGGAAACCTTTATCGATGAACGAGGTTTCATGCTTCAATAAGAAAACTCATTTAAAATAAATTTGTAAAAGATGTGCCATTATCTGTGCATAGAGAGAGAGACTTTTTAAAGAGAGTAGCAATATTTTCAACCCAATGGATTCAGTCAAGAATTAACTTCATGTACATGAGCAATGCTACTAACTTCTAGGTGTCTATGGTCAGATTTCTCTAGAATATTAATTTGCCATAGCTCATCCTAATGGAAGTTATAAAAATTACCATGAGCACTCAATAATTGTGAAACAGAAGTTACTTTGGAATTAAAACAAACAGCAAGATTTTAATTTCTATATCTGGTCACACCCACAGAACTAAAAATCATTCCTCAAAGCCATTAGCAGAATACCCTAACCAAGGAAAAAATTGGTACCACTTTTGACATTGTTTGTCTTTGGCAAGTCAGCACATGACTGCTCATTTAACTCAGAATAAAGTCTAAGACATGTAATTCTTGGCTTGGGCAAAACAGCAAAAGTATATGGCTCAAATATTTATTGTTGAATATACATGAAAAGGTAATGATGCAAGAAGCCATAACATAATCTTGATTATTTATCTGCTAGATGCAAAGAAGCTATATTCTATGATTCTATAATGAACGCTTTTCTTTAAGTAATATCAAACTGCTTTCTGTTCATGCTAAGTCTTTGAAAGGCAAAGAAAAGGAGAGATGGTAAGCCTTCATTTACATAGGGCAGCATTGACCTGCAAGCTGTGGACCACAGAGTCAGAGTGATTTGAGTTGGAAAGGAACTTAAAGATCACTTTGGTCCAACCCTCCAGTCCTGGGCAGTGACACCTTCCGCTAGACCAGGTTGCTCAAACCCCATCTAGCCTGGCCTTGAACACCAGCAGAGATGCAGAGCACACAGCTTCTCTGGGCAACTGGTTCCAATGCCTCTCCACCCTCACAGTGAAGAATTTAATCTTGTTATCTAATCTAAACATCTCCTCTTTCAGCTTGAAGCTATTACCTCATGTCCTATCATTATATGCCCATGTAAAAAGGTCTTTTTTTGGTTCTTGATGACTCTTTAGATACTGGAAGACTATTATTTCTATCATCAGTCTGTATGGATGCTTGTGGCAACTGAACAGGAAACTGAATAGGAAAGTTGGATGTGTTCTCCCTCTGTCTCATTCCTTCCTACAACACCTACCAAACACCTGACCAGAGTAATGAATTGGATGGAGTATACTCTTGTCAGGTTTGTAGCTGGCAGCAGATTGAGGGGAGCTGCCAATATACTTGAGGTCATGGCTGCCATCCAGAGGGGCCTTCTGGAAGAATGGGCTCACAGCAGCCTAATGAATTCAAGGACAAATGTAAATCCTTGCAGCTTTTTTGCTAGGGAGAGGCCCTTGAAACAGTACAGACAAGGATGGGGGACAGTTTTGTAGAGCAGCCCCTGGAGATCCTGGCAGACATTAAGGTGAGCATGAGACAAAACAGTCTGCTCTGGCAAGGAAGGCAGCCAGCAGCATCCCAGACTTTTGTGACACAGCCTGTCAATTAGGGAAGTGATTATCTCCATGTGCACAGCACTTGCTGGGCTGTCTTAAGCACTGAGTTCCTGCCCAGTTTGGGCCTTCCAATAAGGAAGCACGAATGTGCTGGACCGAGTTTTGCACATGTTACTGGCAGGGCAACATTTGTCTTGTCAGGAGGGAAGCTGAGCTTCTTTCTCCTGGAGCAGAGATGACCTCAGGAGGAGAAGGCAGCAGCCCTCAGCATCTACAGGGAGGGCATCAAGGAGGTGCAGGGCAAAGGGGCAGGACAAGAGACAATAGGTACTGTCTGAAATAACAAACATATGGCCAGATATAAGAAAAAAACCTGTTCCCTGATGAGGACATGTCTAAGGAGGATATACAGCTTCCATGGTTACTTATTTCCAAGGCCAAATTGACTCAGCGCTGAGTAATCTGTCTGGCCTTGCAGCTCATTCTGCTCTGAGCAGGAGGCTGAACAAGGCATCTCCTGAGGTCCCTTTGACCTGACCCGTCCTACAAACAGCCTGAACCAACAGGGCTTTAATGACTTTCGCTTCAATGAGAATGATTTTCACCAAGGAAAGGCTTTGTGCTCTTTGGAAGAAATCGGGATGTAACATTTTGTTGTTGTTTGTGGGTGTGTTGTTTTCTTTTGTTTTGTTTTGTTTTTCCCACAAATCAAACATTTGTGCCTCTTTTTTTATGGAAATTAGAAGTGTCCTGGGATAAAGGGGAGCACTGTGTCTCAGGGTTTTGGCCCCAGCATGGGGATGACAAGTATCCATGCAAGTCTCTGAACTCAACAGCTGGAAAGTGCTCCCAAGTCCAAAAATTCATACACTCATATAGGAAATAGAATGGTATGGAAAAAATTGCAAATTTGGGTGATGATTTTGATGTAGTGTGGCACAGTAGCTGCTATTTGAACAATTTTCATGATTAGAAGAGAGACTTGCAAGCTGCACATACTGAATTTAGGGAGTCCTACTGCTATATCAAATTGCATACCTATCCACATCATAAACTTTTTTTTTTTAAATTTCTGAGCCATAACTGAACTTCCAGTGTATTCTCTGAATGTATATTACTTTGTTCTTGTAATAGCACAGAATTTTGAACAATTTCTCATCAATCATACTGTTTTGGCTTTGAAAAAGAAGCCTATCTTTCTCCTGGTGGGTCAGAAAGTGGTAACAGGCAAGTGACTGCTTTGTCAACAAAATTACAATAGTAACATGTTTCTTATTATAACAACACTTAGTTTAGCTGCTTTTTATAGGGAAAGCTAATCCACTAACCTATGCTAAGCTATTTGTGTGCAGTATGGGCACACAAACTTAAAGTAAATTGATTTATAAGTTTGATTACATGGGAAATTTAGTATGTATCACTTCTTCATAGGGAATGACTTAGCTCACAGAACTGGCAGAACATATTTTCAATAAACAAAGATGTCAAGTTGTTTATTAATGATGATATTGTATCTACCTGAAAAATACAAAGCAAATTACTGGAAAGCTGGAAATGAAGACTCCTTGGGATTTTTCCTTTGGTTGGTTTTTTGCAAGTGCAGCAGCACTGAATCACAAAGAGAAACTGACTTGCATATACAGCAAAGGTAATCAGACGGGTGTATCCTCAAATGCCATCAGCATTGGGTTGTGCATCATAAATGGGATGATTAAATGATGGCTGTAAGTAAGTGAAGCAATATGTAATAGGTTAGCAGAAACATTGTAATGACTGACCTAACAACACTGGTGTAGACATGAAGGTATGTCAGGATGCATTCAGAAGTGGCATGCCACATGATGCTGTTACCAACAGTCATTTACAAGCTTTATTAGTCTTTTTTTCCAGAAGCTACTTTTGAGCTTAAACAAAATATTGAGTCTGATGCAGAAATTTCTGGGCAAATGTATCATCTCTATTACACAAGTGGTCATATTATTTAGTTAGAATGGTCCCTTCTGGCCTGAAAATCTTCAACTTGACAAATGCATTGTAATTAACCTAATGACTTGCTTGAGGTATATATGGCAGTACAAAGCCAGGCTACGTGTGAGCATGCAGATAGGTGATGACCATAATGCTGGGTTACCCTCACAGATTGCTGAGTCTGGAAGTCACTCTGTTGTGGCATAATAACAAATGGCAATTTTTGAGCTGTGAGGCAAGTGTTTCTAATCCATTCATGTTCTTATCATTTGAACCTGAAGGTGTGGTGGTCATCCACAACTTCTAATAAATTGGGAGATGCAGATGCTTAGCAGATATGAAAATCATGCTCATAAAAATTGGTAGGCATCGATTTCCAGAGATAAAGTTGAATGACAGTCTCATAATTAAATTAAGAATCCTATCCAGTGTAGGTCTGGTTTATGGTACATACAAAATTTAATGGAACATTAAGCAATGCACCTATTTTATTTATTTCTGCTAGTATCTTATACAAAGAATTTGTGATTTTGGAGGCATTCATGGCCAAGCAAACAGAGCATAGACAGCATGAAGGCTTTAGCTGCTGGATTATTCTAATGGCCTCATGCAGTGGGTTAAAAAGACAAACAAACATCATTGCAGTTTGTTCACAGGTAAATTGATCAGCTAAACATTTCCATATTCTCAGATAGAAATACTCTGCATGGTCTTAATTACTGAAGTAAACTGTACTGACGGCTAATCATATGAGTGTAGTCTAGGTCAATTTAATGTTGCTTCCCCAAGCCTTTTAGAAATCTTCTGATATCCTGTGAAATATTTAAACAGTTTAATTAAACAAAACACACATTTGACTGTGTTAAAATTGGAGCATCCTTTCTTTAAGGAGTTTTTTTTCAGAGGATGTTAGAATAATTTCTGTCATTTTATTTTAATACTTGAAATAGGCTTTTTGAAACACGGTTTCACATTTTCTACAGTTTGAACAGTGTTAAAAATATTGTTTCAGAACTTATAATAAATATGGTTCAAGAAGCAATGAACATATTTACTTATGCTAGTTTACAGTGTTTTCACTGTACTGAAACTTATATAATCCTAATGGGTTATACTGCTTAACTGTAATATCTATTATTTATTGCAGTTAGTAATGCATTTTCTTATTGATATCACCCTATTCTTCAACTTGATCTTTGGATTGACGTTTTCCCAGTTGTAGAACAGAGTTGCACTTTGATGCTTTTCAGACAGTTGATGTGGGCACGGGAGCAGAGGGTGAGAAGGAAAAGGTTCTGACTGAGCAGAACATTTAAGTAGTTGCTTGAAGTTAATTCCCATTTTAAGTGGTTTATCCAGAAGCTCTTGGCTTAAGTATATGATTCAAGATAAGCTTCTACATATGTGATGAAGTGATTCAGTGTTTTGAAGACTTGGAGCTGAATTTGTCAATACACTAAAGTGACATAAAATTTATTTTTGGGAGATACACTCATTAAACGAGATTAGCTGAATTGTAAGTAAATGATATACTATATTGCCATGTCAAATATGAAAAGATAGAGCCATAAATAAGTCACAGAGCAATATAATGTTCCTGAAAGGGACTGAATTTTATAATGTGCTTCTTGACCTCTCCATTTTAGATAGCAGTTCAATTTCCCATTTAAAAGCAGTTAATTTTCCAAGTAGGAAAAGTACCTGGTAGGTACCCAGGTAGGGGAGACAAGTATCATCTCTAAAGGAAAGAATTTTAAGCATAATATTACAATCTGATCTGTAACTATGAAGTCCCTTTGACATTAACCTTTTGAGAACTGAAGAATAGTTCTGAAACACTGTGATTGAGTAACAATGATTAAATTTTTGGTTTTTAATTAGTAGCCATAATGCAAAACAAGGGGTAGTTCTATCTTTTAGACTCAATTCTCATACTATAACAGATTCATGAGTTGTTGCTTTGATGAAGTCAGAGGATTCATTCCTCATTTACACAATGAGAGAAGAATTAAGTCCTATGGTGTTGCACATACCTTTGATATCTTAAATTTAATATTTTCTTTTTGCTTTTGAATGCTTACACATATCACCACTTCATTCTTGTTCCTCTTCAGCACATAATTCCTACAAGCACAACAGAAATCTTCTTCCCTCAAGATTCTATCAGAAATACTGTCATAGCAGGAGACTGAGGAGTTATGCAAGCATAGAGAATATGAATGAGCAGATAAACATTTTATATTTTCAAGTAAGATTAAATGGGTATCCCATTGTTTCACAGGTTGCTAATATTGTGCTACAGTCTCAATCAGAAAGGAATAAGCACTTATTGATTTTTCTTTCAGGACTGTAATTACTGCTAGCCTGCTTTTTGTATCATACAGGATGTTGTGGTAATGATTTCATTGTACACAGACCATTCATTTCTAATGACTTCTTCATTTGAGATTTGAATGTTTTCCACTACGTTCTTTCTTTTTTCACATAGTCATAGAATAACATGCAACATAAAACAAATAGAATATATATTTCAGCCCATTATTTTTTTCTATTTCCACAGCCTTGGTAAGTGGAAGCAATCACATAATATTTTATTTCCAAAAATAAAATAAATCGGCACTCACCTCTGCAAATCTGATACAATCTAATATTTATTTTAGACTAGATGACTGAAAATGATTTTACATTGGGTGCTAATCTTCTGCTACATAGTAGTATGTGAAAATACTCCAGTATACTCCAGACTGTGAACTTGTGCCTCCCTTAACAGATGCCCACTGAATTCTGTCACATCTCAGGGACATACTGTCAGCTTTTCTCAGGGAAAATAATATCGTGCTCCATGAGCTGTCCTCTTCATATCTGTAGAACTGCTATTGAATAAAGTACTAGGTGAACATAGCAGTGAGAATGTTCTATGTCCAAGATCAGAATTTATTTCTGCACTAATAATTTTAAAAATAACGTAAGGCCTCATTTTTATATTTTTTTACTCTAGCTGTTAGTGCATCTGCATTCCAAACCAAAATAGTATGTGTTAGTATAACCATAGCAAATTGCTGACTGGTAAGAGTTTTCACTGCATCTGGGCAAATCACTGCAGAGTCTCCCATAACATTTCTAAAACTAGAAAAGAATAATTACCATTCCATCACTCAAGTAATTCTTCATATTATGGACAATACCATGAGGAGATTTATCTGAACTCGGCCTGAAGACAGAGTTTAAGAGGATGAAAAGAGTAATTAATATTCACGTTGACTATCAAAATCTCAGACTACACTTTGTCCTTTTTATAACAAGATTTGACTTTTCACTCTTGTTCCAATTTATATACACCAAGCAAAATAGATTAAGTCAGATGAAAAATTCTCAAGTTTTTGATCACATTATGTAGGGCATATTTTTTTACAAGATTTGTATAGCATAAATAGCTACTGCAAATGTTACTTCAGAGCACTTTGGTGAACCTTCTGGTCCACTTAATGTTAGGAGAAGTCTATCTTCCCACAGTGTCATAGGTGACCTGCTGGCTAACTTAGGCATCTAAGCCAAAGTCATAAAGTTATACATGCCACTTCAGCCTCTTGCATGATCCATAAATTATACTTTGAACATATGGAGGTAGAATAGACATCTCATGTAGTGTTACCTACTGTCAAAAAATCTGCACTGTTTTTTTCATCACACTTCTCTTCTTTCTAGTTTTGCCTAGTCTATTCTACTCCATTCTACTCTAATCATGTTTATTTTATATAGCATACATAGTAATATAGGTAATTCAAATATTATATACTTTTACATATAAATACTTAGAACCATATATTACATAATTATTTATATTCTTATGTATTGCAATATATTCTGCATCACACACACCTGCCCCTAATATATATATTTGGGTTTGATGTTCCAGCCTTTGAGGAGACACATTCAGAATTAGATTTCAATCTTCTAATTTCACCCCTCTTTCCACTGAGAAGTTATGTTACAGGAGAATGGAGAGGTAGAAAAACACTGTGACTTCAAAATGAAAAGCATCTTTTTCTGCTTAATATCATGTCATATAACACAGAAAACTTTAATAACAGAAAATATATACTATATATTCCCTTAAAGGGGGTTAAATCTTTCGTGGATAAGGAAGAGAAGCAGAAACAGGGGAAAAGAAATTATATTATATGTCTGAAATGCACAGCTCCTTTTAAGCTGCATGTACTAAGACCAGATGAGAACATAGAAGGCAGCATCCAACTGAGAAATGAATTAGGGAATGACAAAGCGAAATGACTATATTGCAATAAACAAAGAACAGAGGCAGGAAGTGAATGAAGCATCAATGAAAATAGAGCTAAGGTAAATGGATGCCCCATTACTGAGGATGCTTACAGATGTAATCTCTCAAGATTACATTCTCCAGAGAAATCTTGCCTCCAGTAATAACAGCCAAACAGCTCTTAGCAGAACAGTTTGGATAAGAACCCTCTTCTTTGTCAAGGCCTTAGAGCTTTTCCAGTTGTCCTTGTGTGGTAAAGTAGTTCTGGAAAGCACATATGATAGACAGACCCCTTTTTATGTCCAGGACACAAGGTATTAAGGACATCTGTGTGTTTTGAGGCTGACATACACAAAGGGAAGATATATAAAAATGTAAGGAAGACGTTGTCAAATGTTCAAGCAGTAGAAGTGTTCCTTATGCCAGTGTAAGAGCAGTGGGCCAGGCAAAGAAAATGGGAAAAGTTATCCTAAATTATTGGTTGGATAGAGAGACAGCTGTTAAATATCTAAGGGAGAGAAAACAACTAGGAAAGGTGCTTAGTACAGAACACAGAGTCTTTGTCTGATATTTCTGAAGAATGTGTTAGCCTGAAGGGTGATTGTGAGCAACCTGTTTTACTAGAGACTTCTTATATGTACTTCGTAAGCAAACATGCTCCCCTGGAAAGTGAGTCCTGGCAACACAATAGGTGAGACACCAAGATATTCATTCTTGGCATGTTTGGACATCAGACTGTAACTGTTGAGAAAATGGATCTGGAGTATTCTTAACTGTAGGCCACCAAGTTGGCCCTCAAAGAACTCTTGCAAATATGCTTGAAAGAATCAATACAACAACAAAAAAACTCGTCATTATAAATGAAGACTATGTTGCATTAACATATCTTTTGAAATATTTCCCTTTTGTTTCTTACATACAGCACAGACTGGAAAGCATGTCCTAATATTCAATTAGTCCAGTGCTTTTATAGGTGGGAATTGAAGGGTTGCAAAAAGAAAGAAAATATTTTTAAATGAAGTAAACCTCAAATTCTGAGCAATACAATCTCCAACACAGATTTCATTTCTCTAGTTTCAATTTTTCCTCAGGAAAATTACTATAGAATTTCTTAGTTGTATAATTAAGAAATGTAATAAAGAGACAAGTGACTCAGTATCTTTATTAATTTAAAAGTTGTTTTTAAATATTTCTATTTCTAAAGTTCTATGGTGCAAGAAGAGAAAAAGCATCATGTCTGGGTTTTAGAAATGATATCCAGTGTTTCCAGACTTTAATTTATATTTTATAGGTCAATCTCAAAGCTAAGGTATACTGACAACATTCTACTTCAAGGAAATGTGAATTTTTTGTGATTATGTGATGTTCTTCAGCTCCAGACTCACAAACTGATCTAACAGAAATAATGATCTCTGGAAAGCAGAAGGTTGTTGATACTGGCTTCTTGAAAATTTCATATGTCCTCAGGCTTTGCCTTGAGGTTAAGCCCTCAAGTGAGATACAATCACTAACAATCACTTCCTTTTCCTACAACCTTCCTGCTCAAAGCCATGTTTCAGTGTGGTGTTTATCAATTTATGCATCTGATTGGCAAGAAACAGATCTATATTTTTAATGAGATTCAAAATCTATTCTGCTCTCAGACGTGAACTTTGAACTCTTGATATGAACTTCAATCTTACAAATACTCATATGAATGGACTTCATGTACGAGTGGTCCTGTGGAACTGGACAGGGACCACGTGGATGAATGATGCTAATCACATGTTTTTAGAACTGACCTAATGTAAGCTATTGCTTCTAAGATCAAGTACCTCTTGGTAAACTTTCCACATACAAAACCAGAAATTTTAACATTCCCTTATACTTCCAAGATATTAACAAAGCAGCAGAACTTAACTCTTCATTACAATGCCTAGTGCTTCTGGGACAGCTTGGAAAATATTCACCTGACATATTACAGACATAACAGGGGGTACCCACAATGCTCTGAGCAGACTTGAGCTCACATCGTGTGTGTTCATGCAAACTAACATCTATGTAACTGCTGACAGTGCGATGCTACACCTGTTAATGAACCCTGCTGAGAGGCAGAGCTCAAGACCGGTGCTGTTTGAATGTAGCTTTTGAACCAGGGCCAGCCTGATTGGAGACCAAGTGCAAATATCCATTTTTAGACATGGTCCTAAAGGTATTATGGGGCATCTCCAGGCATTTTGCCAACTTTTTATACCAGTGGCAAGTGCATCAGACCACCAGGACTTCCCTTATCCTTGCAGACCTGCTCTGCCTCCTCCCCACCCATCCCTAGTTCACTGGTACTCTAGGCAGGAATGCGGAGGCAAAGATTGAAAAGATATACTTACAAAGGGAATTCCCCTTGCCAGGAAACTTCCTTCCATAAGTACCTCTCTATGATGGGTATTCTACAATGAAGGTCAAGCAGACATTTGACACATAGTTCAGAGACTTCCTGAACTCAAGGATTTTGCGGAGAAAAGACAACTAAGAGGTTCAACTATTTTTTCTGCTTAATTGGAAAGGAAATTGTTGTCATGCACCAGCAAGTCAGTATATTTGAAATATTGTATACTGTTCCTGCTCCCATTCAATCAAAACTAACCAAAACTCAGCTGGCACTGGGCACCTAAATAGTGAAAGTTAACATCCAAGCTCCTCACAGAAGCTCCCTTTTACAACAGGACACAAATAAGCTCCTCCACAGTGGAATGACTAATCTTAAAGTATGCAACTATGATATATGTAGATTGTCCATTGAGAAGTTTCTACTCTGAAATGTCAGTATTATTAAATAGACTAATATTGAATTAGGTAGCTAGTTGTTAAAAACTGAATTATGGCAGATGCACTGGTGTTGGCCCCAACATAAACAGTGTGAAAAGGAGGCAAAGGATTCCAGCCTTGAGCCTTCTGGAACAGACCTTCTCAGCTGAGCTGTCTGCATAGTGTCAGCCCCACGACAACACAACAAAAGTCGGGGTGAGATCAGAGTAAAGTTGCAGAGCCTGACATTGGAAACCTGCAGAGTGGGAAGTGTTTTAGTCTCTGCAAAGGAATGTAGGAGCCTGATTTTTTTCCTTGGGGTGCTGTTGACTCAGAACAGTCTTGCATCAAAGTAGTGAAGATGTAAAGAAAGTTTAGGCTTGAATCATGATTAGTTCTTCTCCATGTAGCTTTTTTTGGAGCAGCTAAAGCTGTCTGTATTCCCATAAATCATTTCAGATATGTTCTCTTCCTAAACATGAAACATTTAGCAACTGCTGCCACTATTGATAACCTCCTTGAAATAATGCTAAACAACAATATTAGCTATATGTTTTCCTGTTCTAAGACAGTATTTTTGCCTCATAGGAAAAGACCAGGGATTAATATTGTTTTCTTTACTATAAGGGAATCTGAAAAAAATTAATTTCATAATAAAATTTAACTTTTTCTTATGAACATTTTTTGTTTGTTTTAATGATAACTTCCATCTGCAAGTTATCAGTCTCTGCACTTTCCTTTTTTAATTAATTTCATGGTTTATTTAACTTAGCAAATATTTATCTTCTATTAACCACTACAGGTTGAGTCCTTGACAAAAAGAGGCATTTCAACAACAATCTTGACCCCCTTGTGAAACGAGGTTTCTCTCAGTATGACGCAAATGTTGGCCTCTTCATCAGCACTTGTAAAACAGTTGACTCATACACCTGACTCTTCCCATACCCGTTCCTCATAAGATCACAAGTTTCATTCTCCCAAATAAAGGTCAAGGTAAAACAAAACAAAACACAAGGCCTAACACTCCAATAAAAAGACAGGCTGCTAAAAGCAGTGTGCAGCCTGAAGCTTCTCTGGTTTCCCTGCACTGCTGATGTACTCCATTTTCATTCAGTTTACTTCATGGAATTAGAGAATATTCTGATTTTGGAAGGACCGTACCTATAAGCATCATCAAGTACAAATTTAAGTGAATAGCCCATACAGAAATCAAACCCACAATCTTGGCAACCCTGTTCTAACCAGCTGAGCTAATCTTGAAGATATTTTTCAGACTGGTTGCTTTGTGGAAGTATTGCTAACATGAATTCTGCTGAAGAGAACTTAAGTTTTTGGTGAAAGTATTTCTGCCATCAGTTCTTGACCTTCTGACAAGTATATAACATGCTCTGGAGTGCATTCAGATTGCCTACATGGGGCCAAGCCTGTGGCCATTTGGTAGCCTTTCTCATAAAGAGAAAGAAAATGTCAAAAACAGTATCACTTTACAAGGGCACCTGGAAAATCCACCTACATTCAAGGTAATTCCTTTTTTTTTTTTTTT
>VWYO01006293.1:130624-148114 GCA_013400275.1 Rhadina sibilatrix | reverse complement strand
TTTTTTTTTTAATTTCCCATTTGTTTTCACTGTCCAGACTAGCAGAATTCCCTCATGTAACCTCAGGTTGATTTCAGTATTTTCTTTTCAGGGTGGAGCACTACCATGATTATTTTCGGTAAACTGTTGTAGAGCGAGATTGTGAAAGAGAGGGTGAGAGTACTCAGCTGTGTAATTCTGGCACAATGAGCAGTTTCAAGGGATCAGAATCTTTGCTATGATTTAGGGTGAGTCACTTTGGAAACTATCCCAATTTACATAGAAATCTTCCTTTCTTCCTCTACCTTTATTCATTTTCTAAGCACTGGATACAGTCCGTTGAAGTTCAGGCTCTTACCTGTAAGTCACATGGAAGGCAGGTCAAGGAGCAAGGTCCTGCCTATAACTTTTTCTTGAAAACTAGAATTAATATTCCCCCTTATTTGAGGATATTTGAGATGGTATAAGTTAATGAGCTGAATTCTTAAATGTCTGGGACTTTGAAGACTAATCCAGTATAGTCACAAAATATTCTTACTGCACACAATGGATACTGTGCTGTGTATTATGCCTTAACAGAAATCTACAAAAACTTAACAAGAAAAATTGTTGTGCAGATATTTTTTTCCCTTTATTTTTTCTCTCAGTAAAACATCACAAGCTCCCACTACTTACTGGTTGGGGCAGCAACATATTGTTCATTAAGTTACATGGGATCATGGGATATTGTCACATATCTGAACTGATTGCCTGCAGTAGAACACAAGCAGGAGATATTAAATCCTAGTAAGAAATTAGCATCTCAAGAAAAACAAATAAATAGACTACCACCACCAACAACAAAACCAACCAACCGAGAAAACAAGAAGCCCCAGAGAAAAACAAAGAAAAGGTTTATAGATCAACCATGAAGAAAGTTCAGATTATTACTGGCTGGTATAGTGGCCATCATTTTTGAGAAGCCAAACCACTGCCCTACAAAGACTGCTACTGGGCACATATGCATATGCATACTACTGAGAATATTAGAAAAAATCAAATGGCCGTTGGATCTAGCAGCTCTTAAAGGGAAAGAGAAAAGAAAAAAAAAAAAAAACAGATTAAGCTGTGTCAATATACACGAACTTCAATGCTATTATTTGTGGTGCAACAAGGTACCTAAACTTCTGTATAACTAGTGATAGGCATTAATATCATGACTTGGACATCCTCAGCACTGTGAATTACAAAAATCTTTATTTCAAGTATGCTATTAAACAATCTTTCATGTTCTGAATATTCACTTGCCAATTACATTCACTTTCCATCTTGACTCTTTTTGCAAACTAAGTAGCACTTCATCTTATAGGAAGTCTTGTCAAAAGGGGTTTTTACTTATAAGTCACTGTAATTAAGATAAATAAATGTTGGTTTTCCCTAACAGAGAAAATGTTCCACTCTACACCATCCCTTCCTATTTTCTCTTAGAATCCCATGCTAATCAAGAGTGCCTATAGTTCAGCACTTCAACTGATTGCAGTCTCAGTATTTAAAACCAGATCTTCCACCTGCCAGCTTGTTTAGCTGAGTGATTTGTTCACATTATTGCACTGCTTGTACTTAACTATTTTATGGGGAGCTTGTTATTGATCAACACAAACTTCATATTATAATCTATCACTGTCATGTTCTGAAGCAATTTAAATAAATGAATGTAACTGTGGATAGGATTGCATTGTGCACCCAGCCTGGTTATAGAACAATTAAAATCACTCTGAAAGAAAAACGATAAAGATTTGATTAACTTTTGGTAGCAGATGTCCACCTGTGTTTCAGCTTGAAGTAAAGAAAAGATAGTTGGAAAGGACTAAACCCATGGTCCCCCACATCATAAATCTACATTTCAAGTTAAATATATATAAACGAGTGTTTTCTAGCTCCTGATGTACAACATTTTCAAAATCATTAAATGGCCTGAGGTTTATATTACTTTATTGTAAATATTACATTCAAATTTTTTTCAAAAGCATTTCTATTTGTACAAGCTCTAGTAATTTTAAAGGATTGTTTTTATGTTGTTGACAGTGCATTTTCTTCACTTGCACTGACAAGTAAAAAATGTTTTGCAAAAATATTTAAATTCCACTTTGTAGTGGAGTACTTTTTCCACATGAAAATGTGTAAAGTCGCTTTCTCTTTCACAAAATCCTACAATACAGACCTTGTCTGGGTTCTGCAGTCTGCAGCAACTCTTAACATTAGTGACTCTAATCTCCACGATCCCTTACTTTCTTCCTCATAGAGATATGAAATCTTTGTCTTACAGAAAGAAATCTTTTCTCCTTTCCACATGATTCTCTTGGCTGCAATGCTCTGCAGATGTATTCCTACAAAGAAGGATGAACTTTACTCAGGCAATCTGATAAGAAAGTAACTATGATGAAAAAAATATGAAAATTTAAAGGAAAAAAAGAAAAAAAACGAACAATTCTGACTGCTTACTGCTTACAGGTCTGCCAGTCTTTGGCAACTTTAGCTGCTGCTGAGGAGAAGGTGCCGTGGTGTCTGTTAGACCTGGCCTCTGCCAGCAGCCTATCTAATTAGCCATTGCAGTGTTTGTATACCTCCTGCTCTCACTCTGTTCCACGTTCCAGATTTCTTAGAGAGATATTTCCCATTATTTAGCACAATTAGGAGTAGCCATGGTCCATTGCAGCAATTCAATAAGAGGTTATTGTGGAAGGTCAGGCCACACTCGAGCAAAAGTAAGATATTAAGCCTCTAACTACAACCTGCCCAAGTCAGCATGGAAAAACAAAAAATCCTTTCTTCCAAGTAGAAGACTTTGGAGTTTGCTTTTTTTTTTTGGTGGGTGTTTTTTTTTTCAATATAGTTTCAAAGTTTGCTAGGAAAAAAAGTCTGAATTTATAAACTGTCCTAGTGACACTCAGAAAGAGGAAGAAAAAAAAAAGTGAGGTATTTATAACAATTTTTCAGAAAGGGAGTATAGACTGGAAAGGGAGTAGTCACAATCTTCCTCATCTCAAGAAGGCTTGATGCTACCAAAAGAGAGAGAAAAAAAATGTTTCACACTTCCAGAAAAAAAAACCAAAACCAAAACCAAAATCAAAACCAACAAACAAACAAACAAACAAACGCAAAACAACTAAAAATGTACCACTTGTTTAAAAATAATTGGAATATATTGTGATCCTTCAGCAATTTTCTCTCATGTGACACATTTCATAAACATTAAATTTTTTTCTTTGACATTTCACAAGCAGAATTGGATTTTCTTCTTCATTACTTGTCACATATGCACACACATATATTCATATAGACACATACACAGATCTGTAGTGAAATGTAATGAACTACCACTGGTTTCAACATAAATTAGATGAAGAGGTATAAAGCAAAAATAGTATCTGCTGAGGTAGACTTTACCTGTGTTCATTAACAAGGCATTTAAAAAATAAATACTTGATTAGTGTCTCTGCAATAACTGCAAAGTATCCAGAAAAAATTAGCAGTGCTGCAATGCTTTACTAAAACAGTCACATGCCTGGTTTCTAATATTTTCATAGACTGCATAATGAAGCCTTGTGTCCCACCTCATACTCCATTCCCCACTGCTGTACTCTGAGTGGTCAGAGTACTTCCTGGCCTCTCACGTTGCTGGCTGAAATCACACACGTTTGCACATCTAAAAGCCTTTGATGGGCAGATCAGTTCACAGGCCAGTTAGTTCATTTCAACAGTGTAATCATTGTTACATAATATGCATAATAGTATAAATGTTAGACAAAGGTTGCCCAAATATACAGAGCTTTAATGCACTGAAACGTTAACATGACAGAAAGCATCAAAAGAATGTGTCCACTGTAGAGAAGGGTGAGTGACATTCTATGCTGAGGTGATCAATACATAAAGAGCATTAAGTGTAGAGCTGCGAGAAATCTAAATTACTAAATGGCCAAGGGGCTTGCAGAGATTCCCAGAAGCTGTCTTTCAGTTCCCCACTGACTGGATCATATGCTCTAAGTATCTGTTCTGCTGTTCACAGTGAAGGGCCCATGATTTTCAGGTGAATTATAATGTTTACAACCTCCTGCTAAGGGTTTGCACATTCTGTACCCAGTTTCATTTATTCTGACCTGGGAAATGCTGTGAACTGAGAGGAGAACAATTAAAGCATTAATTGCCAAATCAGTTTAAGTTATCGCTTAAAGCTGTTCCAGAGGTCAGGTCTACCCGTGTGCCCTGGCAGTGGTGGAGGCTTAGCAGCACAGCAGGATGTATCAGCTGGAGGATAGCCAACAGATGAAGGAAAATGGTCATCTCACATTACCTGGCACTTGTTAGGCTACATCTGGATCTTTGCATCCAGTTTTAGGCCCCCAGGACAATGAGGGTGCTGATAAAGTGGAGTGAGTTCAGCATAGGGTGACCATGCTGGGTGGGCTGGTGAAGGGAGGTTGAAGGACCTGCACTTGTCCAGCCTGTGCAGGGCCGGCTTCAGTGGGACAGACCAACACCCATGGACACCAAGGAGATGAAGCCACAATCTGGACAGTGTAGGATGAAAGAAGGACATAGATGAAACCTAGAGGGGTTCCAGACTGATATAAGGAGATGTTTTCAACTGCAAGGATAACTAAGCATTGAAACAGGTTGTGCAGAAAGGCCAGGAAATCTTCACCTTTGGCAGAGCTGGTAAGGTCCTAAGCAGGCTGATCTACTTTCAGTTTTTCCCCTCTGAAGCAAGAGCACTCTAAGTTCCCTTCCAAACTGAATTACTCTGTCATTTGGCAGTCCAAATCAGACAGTGGGTTAAGTAAGAATGACAGTGCATACAGCAAATGATAGATGGATGGACAGTCAATCTTTAAGAAAACATTATTGCTATGAAGAATGATTCTTTAGTCCTTAGCTTGTTGTCTTTTTTATTCATTCTGAATGAATAACCACAGCAAATACTTCAGTGCTAGTGTTAAGAACTAAAGGTCTGTTATTGTCTTCTTCAAGCCAGCGGTCTGGGGACTTGAGATGAGGGGATTCTTTGTAGTAGGAGGTTAATATTATTGAGAAATATTAATTTTCCAGGATAACTTGTATTTAAAGCTATTAAAGAAATGCAGTGGAGCCACAGTATAATACTAAATGAATTTGTTTGGTTTTGTTTTAAATAGATTAACAAAGGCAAGATTAAAACAAGGACAATTGAGTAAAGATGGAAAACAGGTGGTTACCTGTTATTTTACCTTCCAAGTGAAATCTCTGATGAGGTTCTATACGGTCCAAGTTTTAAATTAACTTCTAGTGTTACACTCTGTGTTACACTCTGTCCTTCTTCTGCATGACTGAAAGATGCAATTTTTTTCTGTGGTTTATTTTTCCCTGCTGTATTTCTCACTAGCTCATTCCTCCTTAGTTTTGGTAGGCTTCCTGGTTCATAATTCTCAAGTCATCTGCATTTACAGAAGACCACCATTTGAAGCATTATATCCTCTGGTCTTCAAGCTGCTAAATTTCTCTTCTCAACCCCCCCAAAGGTAGACAGGAGAATTTGTTTATTTTCTTTCCAAAATAATTAGTAACTATGAATATGATGTGCAGGATGGCATGAGGGCTGCAGTGACACTGAATGTATGTTAACATAGAAATGTCTGAAAAGTCCAGCTTGTCTAGAAGAGGTGGTGAAATTCATCAGTTTAGTACATAGGTTGGATCCATGCAAATGTGGGGTAAACTGCAAAAATGGGGCTTGTACTGCACTTTCAGAACAAGTTATTTAGTGTGTTAATTTTTTGATCCTAATTAGATGAAGCTATAATGGTTATTTGGTACCAAATACAAAAACTCTTCTAATTACAATCTGAATCCTCTGGCCAGATCATGAAGCAACAAACACTACTAAAACAGCAACAAGGGTATATGAACACATCAAAATAAAGGTGCAGTAAGCATTGCCACCTTAGGTGCAATGGCCAAATAACAAAAAATAGACCTGGCAGCACCATTGCATAAATACCTGCATGGGATAGAAATTTAAGCATATAACCATGAAACTCCAGTATATGGTTTCATAATATGCTAACATTCTGCACCTTCAGCCCGATCAGAAACCTGTGGCAACACCTCCCAGCTGCTATTGTTATCTTATTACAGCTATGTTCAAGAAAGCATAGTCAGAGTTTGGCTTGGATAAAATAGCCATACCCTGTTTCAGTTTCAGTAGAGGAACAGAGCAGAGCTTGCTCAGGGGAAACTGTTCTCACCTGCTGAGACTGGAATAGAGGAACACTGGCAAACACAACTGGAGGAGGGAAGCACTTGCACAATACTAAAAGCAGGTGAGGTAGGAACCTCTTTGGACTATTTTGGCTTTGAAATTTATAGTTGTATAAATATGCAGTGCATGGTATAAGCTACAACTCAATTCTGACTAAGCCATCTGGCAGACAAGCCAACAATTTTTGTGAATACTGAATTCAAAGAAAAGAGAGGTCACATATTGGCTAGATTTTTTTCTTACACCTGATGAAACAATAGAAGTTACAAAGTTTTTAAGTATGAAGGAAACCACACCCATGAGTCATTTTAAAGAGCGAAAAGAGTGTTTTGGGGATATTACTGAAAAAGAAATATCAACTTGTATTTTAGTATATCAGGGATGCATAGAATATTCACTTGCAACAGCTAGTGTTGCTTCTCTGCATTGAGACTTGTGCAGAAGGATGAGAATTTTTAAATCTGGAACGTTTTGTTAGTTTTTTTCTCCTTATTCCCTGCAGTGAGTTTTATTGCGAGGTGAGCTCTTCTGTCAGGATCTCTCAGCTCTGTTTAGCAGGTTTCTACATGTTTCAAAACTTGAAAGACTCATTCAACATACCATCAGTGTTCCCATCATCGATCACGTTGACACTGGCTTACTCCCAAATCAAACGTGAATGTCTTTTTTCCTTCTCACTTCTTTCTAAAGTTTCTGTAAAAGACATTAGTCAATAAAGTAAAAAAAAAAAAAACCCAAAAAAAAAAAAAAAACCAAAACCAAACCAAACCAAACCAAACCGAAAACAAACAAACAAAAACCTCCAAAAAAACCCCAAAACACACAAAAAACCCAAGAAACATAAACCTGCAAAAAACCCCCATAAACTTAAGGCAACAAAAGCCAAACCAAAACCAATCCACAAAAAAACAACTTCACTTTAAAATAGTGTTTAAAGGCATTATTCACAACTCAACTCTTTAAAGTGTACAAAGGAGTATATATCTAAAAGAAGCAAGTAGGAGATGCATCAGAGGCAGAACAATGTGGGGTTTTAGGATAATAGTTTAAACCAAATAAAGGCATGTAGTTCAGATCACTGGTAGTGATTAAATGTATTGGGGTTACCAATGTCTTCTTACTGGCTTCAATTCAGGAAAGCACTACACATGACTCATTAGGAATACAAACATGGAAATAGGATTTAAACTTTAGAACAACCATATGGGGGGTTACAGCATCTTACTAAATAAGGGCTTGGAGCCTTAGCTCATAACTTTATTCATGTAGTGTTTTACTCTCAGTTTGTTAGAAATGTCATCCCTTCAATCTCGTGATTTCTTTTTTCTCTTGTGCTCTTGTATTTCACATGGCAGAGTTTCCATATCCTCCTACATGCTGGGGGAGAATTTGAAGGGAGAAGACAGTCAAGATGCATTTGGTTAATTTTTATGCTTATATTTGACACATACAGCAATGAGCTACGTCTTTGTTTATACAATTCAGTTATTTCTCACAGAGTTTGGTACAGTGTTGTGAGAGTGCGCATTTTTTGTGAGTGCCTCAGTACCAGATTTGAGGCATAGAAATGAGAGGAACAATATTGTACAACCACAGACTTCTGAGAAAAAAATACACTGTATTAAAATGGCATTGTATAGCTGCTTATTGTTTCTAAACAATTTCCAGATGCAATCTGACAACAGGGAGATAGTTTTCCTAACTGCCAACTCTGCAAACACAATGTGGGAAAGTCAAGCAAGAGTTATATAACTAATTAAAACCAAATTAATTTAATCAAAACCATTAGACACTCATTATCCACGCAGCAGCATCATCTTTTCAGTTTACCTTTATCCTCTCCCCCTCACCCCGCTGTACTGGTTACATCCACCTCTAATTTCTGATCTGAAAATAGATAGTTTTTGTAAAGGAAATGCATCTCTCTGTGTACCAGTACATTACCTGTCTTGATCTAGATCAGGTGCAACTGTAATGCAAATAAAAACATCAGTGGAAAAAGACAAATATAAACAAAGTACATAGGTAACTTGCTATTTTTGGACATTATTCAAGATGACTAATTTTGAATCTTCTCAGCTACTTATTCAGTAGAAAAATATTTTCCTACAATTTGTGATCAATCATAGTTTCTCTCCATACAAAAAGAACCTTTTAAGATGACATAAATTTACAACTTGAACAGGTGGATAAAGAGATTTATTCAGCCAAGCAGTCAACTTCTGAAATTGGACACCTTCGAAACTGGGTGAGGTTTTTTACAGAGCATTGAGAAACTTCATATTGCTTCAGAACTTTGAAGATTAGTTTTATTGCAATGAAAGCCAGAGGGTTTACAAGTGAGCATTAAAAACAGACAACATTTATTATAAAGAATAAATTTTGCAGACGCTGTACATAATTTCTACTTTGGGATTATTATTTAATGACATGACAGAAAGAAAGACTTTGCTTTTATTTGTATGATGTTCTCTCTTAGAATGGATGCTCAAGGCAAAATCCTCACTTGCAATGCAAGGTGTGCCAAGTAGGGAAAAGAACACAGACAGCTTCTTCCTTTTCCTCATGCACCTGTACAGGCTTGGGGCAGGATGGTGCCACATGTACGGATGGACTTGAGGAGTAAAGGGGTGGCCCACTGGTGGTACCTAAGTGAATTTAAAGATGTGGTCCCACTGTACTGGTTTGCAGGAAAGGACCCCTTTCTCTCCCCCTCCCTCCTTCCCTTTCTATATGTCTTTGGGCATCTGCCCAAGGCTGTGCCTATGCTACATGATAGAGAGACATGATGGAAACCTCAGGCTGAGAGACCTCAGCTGAAAGCACACTGGGACATACCCAGGTTTGTGGCCCTGGAGACACTGCAGGTGCAATAGTTTATGCTGTGTCCAGAGCACTAAGGATTGCCAGAAAAACATTTCAAAAGAAATGGCTAACACTATCACAAAGAAATGCCCTTGCTAATCCTAGAACAGGATACAAGGACTGGAGAACATGGAGCAAGGGTGCCTGGCTCTGTAGTGTACAAACTTGCAAATCAGAAAGCGTGTACATCTGAGAACTGGGAAGGTCATATTCTAGTTGTGGCTTTGCCACTTCCAGACACAAGTTTGCCTTCATGAGTACAGCTCAGAAGTCCTTGCATGATATTCCCGGAAATCTTCAGGAAACTTTGGAAAGGACAGAGAGATATTTTTGCACATGTAAGTGCAAACTTACCTGCATGTGGCATGTGGAGATATGTTTTAGGGGTGAATGGCAATGCTGGTTTAATGGTAGGGCTTGATGAGCTTAGAGGTCTTTTCCAACCTTAATGATTCTCTTGTTCTATAAAGAACACTTTGTCCATTGTTATAAATACTTATGTCGTGAAAATTGAACTTAAAATCTGGATTCATTGCAGTTAAAAAAATCATTATGATCAAAAACCGGTTGTGTTTGTTCTGTGAAGAACAAACACAATTATTTGATAGAAAGAGCAACCTGAACTTCTGCTATATTTACTTAATCTTTTTTCTACAACATTTTTCTGTACCATTTGATTGACACTAACATTAACCCTGCTGTGATCACAATTAATCAAATGTCTGAGATATAACGCCATTCCTGCTCTCTGTCAGAAAACCTCCAATTCAGAACACTCTCATATCAAGGTCTGAAAAATTGTACAAAAATAAAAGTTACTAAGTGAAAGCTGAGACTTATCTGTAAAGATCTTCATAACAAAGCATTCAAAGTCATCAGGGATATTCTGATGAGGTATGGAATTGGTAAAGAGGCATGAATAGTAGAACACCCTTACTCACCTCAATGCCTAAAAGGAATGAGAGAACATGAGGCCTGCATTTGACAACAAATTTTGTAGCTGAAAAGTCAGTGAAAATTCTCACTGAGCTCTTGGAGCAAGACTCCTATAAGACCAGTCACATGTCTCATTTGAAAAAGGACTCTGAAAAGAAGAAATAATTTTCTAGGTTTGTTACTCACATTCAGTTTAATTTTCATGTTTGTGGAAAATACAGGAAAGATACAAAAAGGACGATGGTCTTTCAGCTGTTATGAAAGAAGTTGCTAATTATTACTGAAATATGACCCCAATTGTCATATTCAAAGGAAACTGAATATCATCACATATCTCAAATAAAGAACTTTTTTATCTGTTCATAATTTCTTCATAACAAAAGGTGATAAGTCTGTTCTTGTAAACAAATTTATTATAAAAAAGGACGAAGAAAAGGAACATAAGAGAACTCACAATTCTATCTTTTCATTGGTAAGAGGGGAAATCATTCATTTCACAGAAAGAAATCACTTCATGTTAATATGATTATACAAGTGTAGAACTAGTATGAGCAAAACCACAATCTGGCCCTGCAAATCAAGCTGAGTCTGTTTATTAAGCCTATTTACTTGGAACATTTCTCTTTCAGAGTTTATAACTCTCTTAGCACTCCAGAAAAATGGGCTTCTCTGTATGAAGTATACTGAAAATTTGTCTAAAAGTAATGTTTGAGAAATAACAAATGTTCAAATGAGAAGTTTGAATTTATGAAGTCTTTGCCCAGATTTTATTTGACAATTTTTATGCTAGTGAGTAGTAGCAAAATGCCAAAGATAGTAAACTGATGTGGTGTTATTCCCCAGGCAGCTCAGAGTAAAGATGAGCCTTTACCAAAATTATTGTCATTGACACCAATTACGGATCTCTAAACTAAATCACAGAAAAAGACCAGGGCCATGTTACTCCTTGTACAAAAAAATACTGCTCCCTTTTTTAGTTTTCATTTTTGTTGTGGAAGCATTGTAAACATCAAAATGGACCAAGAAAAGACATGGAATGGAAGGTTATTGTTCTCAACAACCAATCTCAGTATAAGAGTGAGAATAACTTATCAGTGATATTTCTCTGATTTTTGATATGTCACTGTTCATGCACAATGTTTTATGTTTCCCATATGCTTTACTGTGTCCACATTGTTATAATACCGAAATGCTCTTTTTTTAGAGAGAAAAAAAATAAAAGGATAAATTTGTAAAAAAATTGGGAAAATATCTCTTGTGCAGGAGCAGTGAGACCAACAGATGGAAATGCCATCAGGGCCTATGACTTACTTCAGGCATTTCCTCTCTAAGCAACCTTGTGGAAATAGGAAAAGTGGAACAGAGCAGAAAAATCCCTGCACTCGTGGAACTGAACTTCCTGAATTTCAGCCACCAACTTAGCTTTAAGATCCACAAACCAAACAACATCACTCAAGATTTGACTCATGGAATGACATCCATATATGACCCATGGAAACTTATTTGATGCAGTTTGTGATGGGTAAGAAATGCCACATTTTATGAGTTTCTACCCCTTTTACCCCACAGTTGCTATTTACTCTATCATTGTCCTGCTGCATCACATGAATTATACCATAGATAGAAAAATAATTGGAAAATTAAGAGTTTGTCTGTGCACACCATGTTGGATGACATTAAGAAGCATTTTCCAGCATAACTGAATCATTGTAATTCTATTAAGCTCTTTATATTCTAGAAGTTTGAACATGATAGGTCTGTAAAAGCTCCATAACCATTTTTACACCTGTAAATTATGGTTGTTTCTTGGATATTTTTACCTGTTTTAAATATCACAAACCTTTCAAGTTGTTATCTCCCTCTATTACTAGTTCTTCCAGAAAACCATAAGTAATTTTACTTTCATTTGTGGGCATAAAAATTTAACATGATAAATAAATTTGAGATCTTTGCTGCAATATACTTATAAGCCCATATTTATACTTTTTATTATGTGATGAAACTCTTAATTTAATCCAAATCGCCTTGAATGCCCCAAGCCAAACTGTAAAATGCTTGTGAGAACATTGCCTAACTATAGGTAAGGATCTTGTTCTCTATGCTCTTTTTGCTGCCAATTCAGAAAGCTGAGAGCAGTTCTTCTCCTTTTAATATTTTAACATGTGTCTACATTTTAGTTATCATAGAAGAAAAAAAATACCCCAAAATAAATCAGGTTGCATACAATTAAGCCATTGGGAGGAACTCTCATTAAACCTGAAGGGGCAGTAATGGTTTTTCCTCAATACTTTAAAAATAATCATTGCCCAAATACCAACATATGGAACATCTAACTTATCTCTTGTTTTTCATCTTAATAAAAGCTATTACAGGGGATGTCTTTCCTCAGAATACCTAACACCAGTTTTTGACTGATTGTTTTTAATACATGAGGGTCCTTTCCATATCTGGGACAAGAAATCTCGGAGATAAATATGATCTGCAACAAACTATATTATACATACATACATACATACATACATACATACATATATAAAACAATATGTTTACATTATGGAAGAATTATATAATATATACATAGGCCTTTATGCATTTAACTTTTTCTGTATACATGAATTGGCTTGAGTCTTTAAAATCAGAGTTGAGCTAGATACAATTAGACACCTTCTGTCAGGAATTATGATGGCTAAGCAAGTATCTTAGGACAGGACAGAGGACAGAAGCTATACGGAACAGAGGGAATATTTATTTGAAAATCATAACATGGAAATTTATTTGAAGCACACTTAAGACAAATACATCTTCTGAGAAGCTACAATGCTCTGATTATCCTGCAAAATTTTGCAGGATAATAAAGGGACAGAGAAAGAAGTGCTTGGTAAATGTTGTCTCTTCACCCTGGGCTGATTTGTCAACAGCTCCCTGACACCTCTGATTGATGGTGAGGCCATTACACAGATGCTTCCTTTGCTCCTGCAAAGTGAACAGACCAGGCTTGCAAACCCCTTGTTCAGCATTACAGCCATGGCAGCTGCCTTGACCAACTCTTCTTAGCATGGACTACTGATGTGCAGGGAACTGAGCAGGCCTGGAGGGAGTGTTCCTAGGACAGCCTCGTGGTTTCTAACTGCCTGTGCTTCTCAGGCTTCCTGCAGTGGTTATTGTAACCAAGCCACACATTTAATGTGAGCCCGTCCACCATAATAGCCACTTTTCAAAATTGTTTATACCTCTGGTTTATACAACATTCATACAGCATCAGTGAGTATCATCATTTAGTCAGGCATCATGGGGGGAAAAATATGTTTCTTTCTTTGTTTTGTTCTTGCTCATTTAATCCTGGTTATAAAGGACTATAATACAGCTCCAAAACAGATGCTGAAGGTTGGCCAGCAACCTCTTTGAGAAACAGACGACTCAAGGTGGTTGTCCTCAAAATTCCAGTGAGATTCCCAAAGGTCTGTTTGTGCTCTTACATTTATTTGAATCAATTTCAGACATTTAATTAGAGCAGAAAGAATCTGATAGCCTATGCATACTGAAAAAACAAACCAGAAAATTCAGAGCTTTCTGTTTACACCAATTTCTATTTACTCCAATTTCCACTTTGGAAATTTCTTTTCATTTATATAAACATCATAATTTGTCAGAGATTGTACCTGAATGAAATAAACCATATTATATAGTGAGGACATTCTGTTGGCATATCTGTGCTACCATTACTCAGATAGGATAGTGATGTTGCTTGGTGCAGCAATTTTTAATGCGCCAAATTTACTTAGCTATGCTGGCATAAGTTTAGTATGTAAACTAGGCTTTGCTTTCATTTCTTTCTTCTTTTGTTTTGCTTCATTTATCCCATATTTCCTCTCAATTTACCTAAACCAAACTAAAATAACCTTTATGTGCACTGGGAAAAAATGTATTTCTACTAGTTTAATTAACTTGCTTAAAAAAAAAAAAAAAAAAAAAGTTAAATTAAACAAGGTTATATCTTTGTAAAGCACAAAGCAAAACATCCAAAAATTATTACAATAGGGATAACTTTGTAAAATGTGCCGTGGACACAATATAGAAGAACCAGCAAGCTTTGAAGAAATGTGGAGAACTCAATTTTATGGGAGGCTGCTTGTTCTCATTGTATGTTAAACACATGAAAGAAATCTAAAAATTGAAGGAGTGCAGTGAGTCAGGTCTGGAGACGTGCTGACATTAGACATTGGGGCTGCAGGCCATACAGAGAGTGAGCTGTCACAGAAAGGATCAGGGGAACAGGACATGCCAGGGGAAGGGCTGAGGCTTGAGGAACTCATATTCCTCTACTTGCATATTTATCAGCGGTAGCTTTTGAACTTGTTTTTGCTGAGTTTGCAAAGATATACCCTGTCAGGCCTTAACACTGTACCATTATCTGTTCTAAAGACTCATCTCCCCTCCCACTGTTTTCTTCTACAATGCTGGACTTGCTGCTGTAATTACTGTAACAACTGTCTGTGTCACAAGTGGTTTCTGTTCGTTTGCATAGCATTCAGCCAAAATGAGGCTTTGATACCTCTTGGGGTCATTAATATATCACAAGCAAAGAACATAATCAAATATTTATGTGACTATTCCTTTCCATGCTAAATCTTACTTTATTTTGGTTTATTTTATTTTTAATGAGATCTTTGAGCCTCAACTTACAGCTTTAATAACATCTCCAACATCTTTCTGGAGGGTAGCAGCTTTGTGACCTCTTGTGAGAGGCAACCAGGGAGAAAGCAATGTTTCACCCAGAGAACTATGACTAAGATGACATATCCAGGGGGGTGTGTGGTTAGCAGGTTAACTATAAGTATTGATGGAATTAGATAAAAATTCCTTTTATGTATCCTAAGATTTTTTTTCTCCATGGTATGCATTATTACACCACGGTAAAACAAACTCTGCAGTATTGTAGGGCAGTCAAATAATTAGCAATTTGTTCTTGGTTTTTGTTCTTCAAGAATGGTTGTTCAGACCTCTGTCACAGACTGCTCCTTTCACATCTGTCCAGTAAAAATACAGGGTTTCTCGAGAGTGTAAGAGATTTAGGAAGTTTCTATAAACATTAGGGATTATATTTCTATCATAAAATTGCCTATCTCTGTAAATAAATTTAAAAAAACTCATTTAAACCAAATGTGAGTACTTTTGCCTTGAAAAATAAAGTACTTCTTTAGTTCTTTCTTTACTCTCCAAGTTAGCTGAGATATTTCCATGAGTTAATGACTTACTTTTGCTATTACAACAACTGAATTGCTTGCCCTTCAACCACCTTGAAGTACACAAACAGCTATTAGCTTGCATTAGTCATTAGCAACACACCAGTTTGGGCTTTTGTGCTGCACTGAAGTAGATAGATTGGGACATTATGATGTGTTTTGAATTCTACTCTTTTATGTAATTCTGTGGAAACTGGAGATTACTTGTCATGCCATGTATATTTGGTAACACTTCATGAATTCATGAAAAAAGCAAATTCACTTCATGAATTAATGAAAAAAAGAAAAAAAAAACAGTTGTATTGTGTCTTCCAACACATGAAATCTCTGCTCTATACCCACAATATTAGGCACACATGCAGCATGCAAAACACCTGTACTATTATTTGTGACCTTCATAAATGCTGATACAACAGCATATATTCAGAGTTGAGTACAAAACCACTCCATTTCTGTTGGACTCCTTTGACAGAAGAATTATAAACATAATGACTATGTACACACTTGATAAGGATACCATTATGCCATTTATACTAATACATGATTATATCAGCATAAACACTGCTTTCAATATATACAGAGCACAAGACACACCTACAAAAATCTTGCAAAAATACTTTTGTCAATGCACAGCTGCCAGCACTTTAGGGTTTGCAGAGTCTATGTGCTTTGCTGTTTCCTGTCCTTCCCTGTCCTTCCCTGTCCTTCCTTGTTCCATGTCATTGATTCAAGAGGTACTGAGGCACAGAATGTGTCATAGGTCAGTACCTGAGTGTTAAGCACCTACTTTAAAGTACACATGAGTCCCAGACTGGTTCTCAGACCTCAAAGCAAATGCAGAGAAGGGGCTTTCACTACTCACAGTTTCCTTCCTTCTTTCTCTGAAGTTTTGAAGTACTTTTTTGATAGTTATAGCTCATTTTGCCTCTGGATGTAGTTGTTGGACTCCTTTGTCTTCCGTTAAGCAATCCCTCTAATCCCTTTTCTATGAAATCTGTGGAAACTTGTTCTCCTTTGCCTTTTCCTAATGACCACCCTCAGCAACGATGGGTTTGTGGAGAACATGTAAAGCCATTCATTTATTAGTTTATATAGATACATTCAAGGATAGTAAGAAACTGCCTAAATCCTTTTTAATAGAGCATATAACCTGTTAAGGTTGCTTCAAATCTTAAGTTAGCTTAAGTTAACCAAAACTTGCCTTTGAAGTATCTAGTTCAGAGAATAGCACAGGGCTACCGTGAAAGCCTTCAGACAAAAATAGGGAAAACTGACTTGTTGGAACTCCCATAGAATAGATGTAATAAGCATTGTTAAACTGATTGGACGCAATAGTATTTATAGATAATATATTTTGTCAGCTCAGTGAATAAACTCAGACAGGTAGGAGATAGAGGTGTTTAACTACACTTAAGTTTCTATGCTATTCTTCGCTCTATTATGTAAAATATACTTTCTAAGGGAAAGAAAAATAGTCAGCTCTTCCTATAAAGATATGAGGAAAGTACGAGGCGCATCTATAAATTTATTCAATAAGTTGCCAAGGAAAAATAAGATGTTTGCTGCAATAGGGGTGGAAGAATAAATAAATAAATAAATAAATAAATAAATAAATAAACAAACCCTCAGTAAGAAAGATTTGTTACCAAATCCTGATTATGACAGTTGGAAAAATGCAATAACCAAGCAAGTACGTATTTTTACTTCTGTCTGAGCCTAGCAGGTCACACTAAATAGAGCAGCATTTTTAAAAAATTTTTAAAGTACATGGAAAAAAATATTTCAGTGTGAGGAAACATTTTTATTAATGTCATTCCAGCCAAAAAACCTAAAGAAATTAGAGAAACTTTTGGACTCTAGTATCCTTTTTATGATTACTAAAGGTTTTCTGAGCCAAAAGTGTGTATTTTTTTAAGGAAGCGTCTGTTTGTATAAGGAAAGACATTCTGTGTTCATAAAAGATATGCTCGATGGTAAATTGGAAACAACGTGGCAACAATCCTTCTGTTACGACTTATCTATGAAGGTACTCCTTAAAATCTAGATGCTTCAGCAGTCTCAAGGGTTCACTGTAAGAGATAAAATTTTCAGTGTAATGTATTTATGCTTAAGCATTGTATTCAATATTTTTTCATTAATATTTACCGTGAGCTGATTTTTATTAATGTGTTGTTGATTTAAGTTAGTAAAAAA
>VWYO01006293.1:118592-130585 GCA_013400275.1 Rhadina sibilatrix | reverse complement strand
AAAAAAAAAAAATCAGTCTTTCTCCCACAAAACTATGAAAACTCAATTATTCTAAGATATTGTTATTTTCACTTAAGATTAACTTCACTTGTGTATTTTTCTTATCAAAATGGAAGAATTTTGTTTGTTGCTCTAATTCTTCAAAGTATTTTAGTGTTGCAAGGTAGTTGTAAAATGTGCCCTGATCATTCTCCATCTATTTCAATGTTTATTTTTGCTCCTACTTTCTTGACACATGTTCCTGAAACACTTGACTGGGAGAACATCTGTGTTGACAATATTAGGAAGAGGAAGCTATACCCCTTCTCATATCTGAACCACAAGGTCTTCAAATTTCTAGAAAAAATAAAATTTGCAGCTGAAAAGCTCCAGACAATATTATTTGTAGTCTGCTTTCTTCAGTTCACGTTTCAGTATCTTACAGTTGTGAGAAAGGATAGATTGGCAGTGACTAGAACAGGTCCACAGAGATGATGACATTGCACTCTCCCAAGAGAGTCGACTCCGCCAAATCCAAAAAGAATCATTTATTGTAATAAAGAAATCATATTTTCCTGATATATCCAGAATTACTCATTCTCATTACTCATTTGTCTCTATGGGTTTCTGGATACAGCAATTTGAAACAATGAGTTTTGGTCCATCAAAACTAAAAGTTCTAAAAAGGATAGAATTAGAAAATATTTGGGGTTTGTTTTCTTTTTTCAATTTCAGTGATTTTAAATGGATAAATGAGTAATTTATTTTTTCCAATTGTTTTTGTTTTAAGAACATTTTGAGTATATTTGAAAGCAATGATTGTTTCAAATTATTGAAATCAAGTATATGGAATTACCCCTTTTTTCCTGGAAAAATTGTCTCAAAATCCCATGTTGGTTTTGGTCAATCATCACATGTCCATTTGGGTGACAGGAAAAAAAATAAAAAAAGGCAGAAGAAAAAGATTATTAAGTTATACATTACTCAGGAACACTACCAGAGTCTGTGAACTTACAAGAAATCTAGAAATTTGCTCCAGGTATTCATTTGCTAAGTCAAGATGTTGAGCATTAAGACTGAGAACTGACTGAGTCAAAATACACTCTTCCTCTTCTCTCGATCAGTTCCCAACAGAAGTGTCTTGCATTATTTATTCTTAAAATATAGAAAAAATGCAAAGTAATACAAGACTTTTGTTGGTGTAGTTACAGACCATATGTATCTGGGACCATGAAGTTATAGTAATGTCAACTTTGATAAATATGAATTGAAATAGGAGGAGGATGTGGACGTCTTTCTTCTTAGTCATCTATAGTTGTATAAATATCTCTGTGGTTTTGGAAGAAACAAACTCATCACACCCTCTCTCTGGATGCAGAGGAGAAATCTTCACCATGTGGAAAACATCCCATTAGCATCAGAAAGGAGGTTCTCACAGAAAATTCCAACCAGTTCCATATGTTTCCCCATAAGAAGGAGTGATGTTTACAAAACCATTTTTCATGTGTTTCTAGAATCATTGTGTAAGTAATATTTCACTGCAGCTAGGACATATGAAGAGTAAAGTTCATAAGCAAACCAACAAGTGTTATACTTCATTAGATCAACAAGTACAGATGAAGTGTTTTCACAAGGCTTCAGACATAATTCATCCTTCAAACTCAGAAAAAATTCCTGCAGGAGGACTTGTATAACCACAGTTTTGCTTTATTTTGCTTCTATTATGCTAAGCAGTTTAATATAAAATGTTATTTCTATTTATAAGATTTTCTGTGTTTTATCTTTGATTGGGACAACTTGTGTTAGTACTTCATAACGAAAATCTACTCTTAATTATTTATTAATTCCAGGAGAAAATAATAATTTACATCATGTATTCCTTCTACAGAATTAAGTACAGTTTAAAGAAAATAATCCTAGTCATTTTGTTTATGAAATTTTCTTTTTGCTGACAATTTTTTATTCTTCTGCTGGAAACCAAGCAAAAAACCCAACCAAACAAACAAAACCCCGCATTTTAGTGCCTTAGTAAATAAATAGAATATTTGTTTATTTCATTTTCTTATTCCAGGGTCTTTTTGGTAACTGCCTACAAAAAAATTGTCTTTTAAGAAAGAAAAAGATTATACAGAAATCCATATTTCATTACTTACAATTACTTACCTGGATACCATTTTCTCTTTTCCTAAACATTAGAAAACTTTGTACATACATTACACAATATTATATATGTTACAGGACTTAGTGCAATGTTAGTTTGAAGTATGACTTGAGTCAAAATTGTGTACAAATGTTTTCACAGGGAATTTTTTTCAGTTTCATTCCATTTTCTTAAAGCTGATATATAACAGTATGTTAGTAACTGCAGATACAATTTGAACTATATTGAGGTTCTTGCTTATGTGATGATATTAGCAGCAATGACTAAAATAACTGACTTTATACTGGTAATTGGCACCCTGGCCCTTATTGGACTTCATAATGGGAATAAATATTTTTTTAACTATTTATTTGATATTTAACTCTGGTTAAGAGCAGCCCTCCTCTTCTACCCTGGGTATTTACATAGGTTTATGGAGTGGGGCTAGGGTGCTCAGTGCCTTCCAACATTGAATCCAAATATTCTGCAGCAGTTACAGCTCTCTGAGGTTCAAAGAGCCAGGCTCATTTCTAATATGCAATGTACATGACTAGTGAAAAGCAAGTTAAGGATAAAATAGAGGTAGCATTTTTGGGAGTGTGGACAGAGCCAAGGCTGCAGGCTGTTGATATTCTCTTCAGGCAAGCAACAGTCAGCTGAACTCCAGCCATAACCAGGCATGCACCCTAACCTGGATTATGGGATTCAGGTCTCAAAATATACAGAAACTTTTGTAATTCTCTTGGAGAAGTCCTTCAAGAAGGGTCCAAACTAAATCCAGTTCCCAAATGTCACAGTGGGGAATGAAGCTAAGACAACATTCTATGTGTCCTACAGGATTGTGTTCAAAAGCCTGATGATCTCTTGTGAGTGGACACTTCCTTTGCACTGTAAGGGAGCTTGTCTCTGGAAATTGTCCACAAGGAAAACATTTTCCATCTTTCACAATTACTATCACATCACTGATATAATTGCAACTATGCTGTTTGCAGCAGCCAAAGGTTTTGCTAGTTATACCTGATATAAAAGAGTGCAAATACGTATGCAGCTCTCTTAGGGCCTTACGAAGTGCATTCTTTTGCATTTTGCATTCACATGGGCAAAGAAAATTTATTAAATGCTTCTATTTTAATTGGGCTCTTTCACTGGGTTTGTTCCTACAGGAGAAAGCTGAGCAGTAACACTCACAGTGATTACAAAGCCAGGTGGATGCAGTGACTGTGGTGCTGCTGAACACCTGTGTTTAGCACCAGTCCAGAGCCCCTCTGACACACATTCTAATGACTGAATGACTACATGTGGGTCAGTCACTTGGGATAATAAGAATGATGGAATCATTGCAGAATTTCTGTTCCCTGCTTTGTAAATAAGTGTCTTGGTTTCACCTCGGTTTGCTACAAGAGGCAAGTGGCTTGCTTTGTTATCGTGTGTATTTCCATGCTAGCAGGGTACTTGTACAACTCCCTCAATAACGTTTAGAGAATTTAAGTTGCTGATAAACAAATTCCCTAAGGCCTTTTGTAAAAGTTCTCTATGTGATGGAGATAAACAATTAAGAGTAGTTCTCTGACATCAGAATATCTCCATGGTTTTGGAAAGTTGCAGCAATTTCTTCAGAGTTCCAAACTTCCCTATGCAGGGTGTGGTTTTGAATTCAGAAATTCTTTTGTTGGCCAGGACTGAAGCACCTTAATCTTCTGTAATACTTAAAAAGGACTGTTGTTTTGCTTTCTGTTGGTTCTTCTGTTTGAGGTTGTTTTTTGTTTGTTTGTTTGTTTGTTTTTCCCCATGGATCTTCAGTTCTCTTTCTAGATACTTTAATGGTTATTGCATTCTTAACAGCTTACAGTTCCATAATCTGAGGTTTGTTAAATGTAATCAAGGTGATCATAATATTAGGCAGTGATTTTTATTGGCTGATCTAGGCAGGGAAAAACAAAGAAAGAATTTAGCAGACTTTTCTATTTAGGATTATTCATTAAAGCATAAATACAGTCTTCTCACACAATACAGCAAAATTTCAGAGCTATGCAGGATCTTTTCCTTCTCTCTCCCACTGTGACAGATGTCATAAACTGTTACACAAATCTATCAAGCACCAGATATATGGTGTCAATATTTCTTTGACTATTTATCTTTTGATAGAACTTGTACTTGTTTTTATATTTTTGTTTTGTTTCTTTGATGACAAAAAAGTGGAAACCTCTAGAGATTTAAATAAATCAGTATTTCCATTATAATTAGAAAACTCATTAGATTTACCTTCAGGCTGTGGAGTTCATTTTCTACTGTGAAACTCACTAGTTTTGGAAAATACCTCTAATAATTAAAAAAAAAAAAAAAAAAGTGCATCTTGTGAGATTGTAATACTCAAATAAACTTGTTTAAATAGAAGTAGGTAAGATGATTTCCATCATGAAGACACTTGTATTTTTGCCATCGTCACAATTAGTATCTTGCCATTTTGTACAATAAAATTGGATAAAGAACAAGATGAGCTAGCCCTGTTCAAGTTCCAAAAGCATACAGAAACAGAAAATGTAGATCATTACTATAACTTTATATACACAGCTGTCATGTAAAGTCACCACACTTCAAAGTAGTAAATTACCAAAGCATAATATGTCAGAACTTGATAACTCTAATACATTGCTCTTGATACTCTAGACCCCTAAGGCAATAGTTTCACAATCTGCAGTTTGTAGCACAGCACAGATATTTACTCTGCAATAAAGTGGTAATAGCAAAAGCTTACAAAGTCTTTTGCTCTTTGGCTTCCTGGAGTTTGGCAGGCTGTTCATCCACCTGACACAATTAATCCCAACAACTAGACAATGTAACAACAGCAACACATGAACTTTTTCTGAGAACCACTTTATCATATGTTGCATAAAAATATTTGAGGGCTGGAGAATGGTTGGACTGAAAGTTCAGTTCATAATTGTTTACAATACAGCAAACTTTAGTCTAAACGGAGACCTTGAATAGCTTAGCCATCTGTTGTTTAAAAAAAAAACATAAAGAAAGAAAGAAGAGAAAAATGAGTTCATTTTGCTTCAAACAGCTATGGGGTGGTCAAGCTAGAATACTTGGCACAAGAGATGTTTAGAATTGAAAAGAAGTTTACATCTGGTCTCTGCTCACAGCTTATTTAACTCATCTGTAGCTGCCTTTGTTATCCCAAGTTCTGAAATTTGTTCCTGCCATTCTTCTTTGGGCTTGCTGCAGCTAGTCCTGGCTACCAAGAGTAGGGATGTGAAGCTGCCCTGGACTGTCCGTGGCTGTAGCAGGTACAACCTCCCCTGCAGACAAAGGCTGCCAGAGCTCACCCAGCTGCCAAGGCAGACACCCCTGCTCCCAGGAAAAGCAGCGATGGGGAGCAGGATGCCTGCATAATAAGTAGGAACCAAATTCTTAAGTCAAACTCTCTTTCTTAAGTCACAGGGCTACATTGGTATTTTCAGGCTGTGGATGGTGCTTGGATTTTCAACAGAAGCAATTTTGGGCACCAATGAAGTAGAAGAAGGTGAGCTGCAGTTGCCACGGTTATCAGAAGTGCTTAACTTGGCTGTGTCAACCCAACTGATATCACAGCTGAGAGCCTACACACACACACAGAGTCACAATTTGGCCTTAGGAGGGTTGATAAGACATCATTTGCTTTTGTACTGGTAGAAATCCCAGGAGTAGAAGATATAAGAAGAATCAAGGCAGATATTTTAGGCTGTTGAAAAAGCCTCTTGTGGACTCCTGCCTGAAACCAGCAGTTTGAAAATCTCCATGCAAAAGGTCTTTTACAATTGAATATTTTCATACATTTTCAGATATATATGTGTTGGAGAGTTATATCCTACACTTCAGGAAAGCCAATGCTGCTTGTCTTCCACTTTACTTCATTATTATTATACTATCAGGAGAATATGGTGAGCATTCAATATCATATAAATTTGCTTGAATACATAATACACAAACCTTGCAAAATTAGCTATCTTTAAATTTACCAGGCTTTCAGCTAACTTAGAAGTGTAAAAAAATTGAACATTCAGTGAGGCAAAATGTGTTTGAGACACTTTTTGAAGACTTTTATGTAAATCAATAGACTATTCTAAACAGAGTTTTTCCTCAGGTGACAGATACAATAAAGACAAGTCTTCATTTATGAAATAATTCAAGCATACTATAATGAAAGTTACAACTAAAAGTTTAAACTTTTCATCATATTTTACAGACCTAAGAAAAAAGGAAACTACAAAAAGTAGCAAATGATTTGAACTTTCACCAAATATTGAATTTTTGCCATATAGAAGATTCCAGAGATGAAAACTAAGTTTAATAATTTCCTACCCTGAACCTTTTCCCTCCCTCCTCCCCTTCTTTTTTTATTCACTTACTGGCCTGCTTGGCCATGACCTAGGCTGAAAATGAAATCAAATGATTAGATGTAGATACAGGTCAACATTTGTAGCTCATTCTTTTTAAGAAAGGATTCTTATGTTTAGTTCAGATAAGGTTTGGCAAAGTTTCCTGTATCTCAGCTGAAACAAACTGTCAAATTTATCAAGGTTAGACCAAAACTAACAATCCTGGGCAACAAACACCGAGGGGGTTGATAGAGCCTCAAAACTTTACTGTGACGTGTTTGTACTGCTACTCCTGGGAGGTCAGACCCTACTGTAGTTCCTTCCCCCCCAAATCTCTGTAAGGGAACATCCATACCTGCTGTGTGGATAATAAAACTGTGTGATTGTATGAGAACCCCATAAATGTGGTGCAACTCATGCCTAGCTAAAAAACCCCATTTTGGTGTAATTCCCTTGTAACAGTTGAACATTGAATTGAATGGAGCTACAGCCACTTTCATCATGTCTTAGTTTGAAATATTCTGATCTTGAGGATGGAGCATTCCACAGTATCACATATTCATGGGACCATTTAGATTGGAAAAGATTTTAAGATCATTGAGTCCTACCACAAACCTAACAGTGCCAAGGAGGAACTAAACAGAAACCCTGCAAGAGATTGCCAGTGCAAACAACAAAGTACAATGAGATTGCTGTGGATGTCCAGGCTCTGGACTAAGTCTATGAGCCAAGAAAACAGAGGCACTGCCTCCTTTGCCTTTTGCCCCTCTAAGCAAAAACAATTTTTAGTCTCAGACAAGGCCTTCAAGTAAAATTCAAATCTCATATATGACAAGGAATCTGAAGGCAATGGGTTAAGCATTTTTTATATACAAACTTAACCCATAAATTAAACCAGGCTTGTCTTATTATGTTATTAGTAAAATATATTATTCTGCAATTACTGATTAGCAACACTCCTACCCAATATTTGGTGTTGCTAGAACTTAGAATAAAAATAGGTCTGAAATCCTGTTGGGCCAAGGATTTTATTATTGCATTCTTTTGCTGGATAAGGTCTCTGACTACATAAGGTGTTCCATAAACTTTTAAAGACAATCTAGTTTATTTTAAACATTTTATTCTTTCCTTAGATAATTTCTAGATAATCTCACTCTTTTCTACCCCTTTTTAACAGTTTAAGTAGGACTTGAGGGATGTCTTAGCCTCAAATGGAAAATGTTTGCTGAAAAATATGTTGAATAATTAGGAGATACACAGCATTTCACTTATCAGCTGGTGTAAAATGTCATTAATCTTTTACAGTCATTTCAGATATCTGGTGTTAAGAGTAAACTGAAATATTGCTCTAACTTCAAAAAACAAATTGTTAAATGTGGCTTGATTTTAAAACTTGCTGGTCTTCTGAAGTTGTTATGTATGCCTCTACCAAAAAGTGAAAAAATTAAATACCTGGAACTTTCTTCCTATTTGCATGTGTTGAAATGTGTTGTCTAGGAAGACAAATTCCCCAAATCATTGTGTAACCTATGTAGCATCTATTGCACATAATCACTACCTGCTACAATGCTTTGGCTGGAGGAGCACATTTCTTACCCTTGGGATGAGGGATCAGCCATTTACACACAGATTGTGAGTAGATTTGCCAACTCTGAACCTCACCCAAGACCTCTAACAGATGCTTTACATCTCCATGTCAGACTGAGGATTGTGTTGCTGGGTGCCTTATATTTTGCTTTCCAGCTGGAACAGACAGTCACAGGATAAGAGAAGACATGCCTTAGAATATTATTGTCTATCTGTCACCGTTAGCAAGTGATTGTTCTTAAAACACTATTTTTTAAAAAAAAAATCTTTTTCAACTTTCATCTGATTATAGAATTCATACATGTGAGAAGATGTTCCTATTACTTTTACAGGGATTTTATTCTCTTGCCTGGTATTTGTTTGATCTTGAAATTTATTTTTACATCCACACGAAAAACTTTTTTTTTCTACATCACCACCTAATTTTTAAATTGTTGTTCTATAACAATGTGTTCATGCAGTTCAAGTAGCTCTTTTTTTAATGCTTACTTAGAGAAATCAAATATAGTGCTTTTCAGATGACATTTTGTTTCAGAGTTTTCCTAGCTTTTTGGGGAGTTTGAAGTCAATGTATTTCTGATACAGCTCTATCATTGAATGAATTTATGAAATAATTCAGGTGGTGGTCCCAGTGAGAGAAAATTATGCTACCCTATGATATGAAATCTGTGCTTCTGCAGTACCACTATGTTTTGCAGAATCATGAAAATAATTTATGAAGGTCATCTAGTCCATCTGCTTGATTTGATTGGCCTTTACCTATGGCAATCCTGGAAGATGTTTGTCTAACCTTTTTGTAAAGGCATCCATTGACAGCAGCAGTAAATGGTTCTTTATTTCTCCAGTGCAAGTGTATGTCCATTTTTATGCATGACCACACATAAAGGTGTGTTGGGTGAAACTTTGGGCCTCTCTATCCCTCATATGTGATAGCTATTTTTTAGAAAATATTTTTTATGAAAGCAGCAACACTTAAAAACCAAATATCTGACAGATGGTCATTTTATCTGTGTGACAAAAGCAATGGTTAATAGCTGTATGTTAGTGAAAGAATTAACAAAACAAAATTAATAAAGAAAATAATTCTCTAAAAGGAATTAAGAATAGAAAACAAGAATGACATACAATATTCTATTTTTTTTTTCATTAGTTTATTAACTAATTTGTGATGTCTGTGTTGACCGGATAGAATGGGACAGATTCTAATTTGGATTGTGTTGGTCAATACACTTAAAATTACTCATATGACTGTGTCAGCATTTAGATCTACATATAAAGAGAAAAATTAGTTTGACATATTATGTTTCAGAGATACTATTTTGAAATATTTTTACTGAAATTCAGCATATTCATTTATAAAGATGAGCAGTATACATATTAATAGTGAGTACTGCGTTCTTTAGATAATCTCTTTAGAAACAATTTAATGTCATGAATGACTGATAGAGAAATATTAGGCAAACTAAGCAGAGGAAGAGCACCAACAAAAGCAATTATTCCTGTCAAAGCAAGTGGGATTGTTTCCAGTTATTCATAGTTTAGATTCAATCAGTGCATGTCTAATTTAAAGTCAGATCTTTCCATCCTGTGCTGTGCTTCTGGACTCTGATTCTCTTTATCAGTCGTGGTCATGACAGTGTAAAGAAATGGCAGATCATGCCTTACTTAAAACAGACATTTAGTTCTGATTTGTGTTTGCTTACTACTGTGCAAAATTGACCACTCACATAAGTCTCTCGAGGGAAATGCAATACAGTTACAGCCTGCATACTTGTCTCACATTAAGCCAAGAGACTTAAATAAAAAATATTTAATGGAAGACAAGTACAATGAACCTAATGCATTATAGAAAATTCGTCTACAACCCTATCTAGAAAACCCCTACTTTTTTATTTCTGTGTATCAAAGATCCAGTAGATTGAAACCTACAGCAAATTCCTGTTAATTTGAAAATGTATTTAACCAGAATATAACTGTGGGTAATGCAAAGCTGGGTGGCTATGGCTGGCCTGAAATTTGTTGTCAGCAGGAAGAAGATTAATTTCATTTACTGTCTGTCATGTCTCACTGGCTTCCTGTCTTTTTAGCTTGTTACCCCCAGTGGGCTGCTGCTGTCACTCTCAATTCACTTTCTACTCAGTTATTTGTTATCTGATGGATCTGTCTACACATTTTCCCAATATGACATTTTTCCCCTACTGAACTGGAACTGTTATCACAAAGTTTACACTATGAGAGAAAATTTACACTGAACTTAAAAAATATTAAGCAAGAATGAAAGAAAGAAAGAATTACACTTTTATGATTCTACAACAATGCTCCTGTCCAACTACTCTGGCTGCCTGAGGAAAACTGCTTTTCCTTGTATTTTTTTCCATGTAAATGAAAGAAGCAGTGATAAAGTATGAAAGCATGTATTTATAGGCTCCAGACCTTACGTCTCAGTCCCTGCATCTGTGAGGAGGCCCAAGAATAACAGGAGAACTCCACAGTGTTCAGAATAATATGGTACATAGACGAGGAATTGTTAAGAGTATGTTTGGAGTATTTTAGTCCATTTGCAAAGTGTTCTGGAATCAGAAGATGTGGAGTGTTCTGCCAGCAGTGCTGAGTTTCAGCAGGATTACCTTATGAGGGGACATCCATATTTCAAAATGTTTATCATATGTGTATGTACATGGGCCCGTGGACATGCTGCTTCAATTACATTATCTCTGCCTGACCTGATATAACAGATCTCTCTTTAATGTAGCTCTGTAGATGCTTAGGGACAAAATGGGAGAACCAGGGTCAGACTGCCTTGCTTCTTCCCCAGGGGAGCACAGGAAAATCTATTCTATCATTTTACACCCTCTGGCAGGACACAGGGTATGTTTAAGTACTTTTCTAAATTGTCTTTAACAGCTGGGCTAAATGACTGCTATGCCATGCCAAGTGAGTGACAAAAGGCTATCCTCAGTGGCTATTCTTACAGTGTGCAAGGGTCTTAACCCTATAGTTTCTCCTAAGGCTAAGAAAAATTCACAACTGAGATAACTTTTAATGTACCTAGAAACCATGCAGGTTTTGTTATAAAAGTAACTTCCCAAAAGTACACAGGAACAAAAATTGTGGTATCAGAGTTAACACTGGCTTGTTATACCCTGCTTTGGTGTAGAATAGAGGCTGTTCACCAAAGCCAGTTTTGGTGAAAGACTGACTCCAACACTGTAGGCTCCTTTTATTGCCAGGAGAGACAGACTTCCTAAACAGGCAACCCTGAGAAATCTTGAAATTGCCTCCAGGAGATATCTTCCTCTTACTGTTGACAACAGCATCAGTCTGTTAATTCAATATGGTTTTATGTGCCTCCAATGCTGATCAGCAGTGTGACATTGATTTCAGGTATGTATATTTATTTCAGGTATATTTCAGATATATTTTATTCAGAAAATGAGAAACAGTTGAATGATCATATTGAGGTCTAAACCTGGGCAGCAAACATAAGAGCAGTAGAGGAATAGATAGGGATAAAATCATGTTTTCCCATGACCTTCCAATTTTCAAGTAATTTGAGTCTCAGGGAAATACAAAATGACCAACTGTTTATATGTCTTTAAAATCAGCCCTGAAAAACACTGTGGTGTAAGCCCACTCTGATCTGCCAGCCTTCCCGCTAATAGTAAAAAATTCTCATTTGGGGGTGTGCCCACAGATACATCCTGGCAGAACTAAAAGAAAAATATTGGATTATCATAGCATCATATCATAGAATGGTTGAAAGGGACCTTAGACATCATCTAGTTCCAAACCCCCTTCTATGGCCAGAAACACCTTCCACTAGACCTTGTTGCTCAAAATCCCATCAAGGCTGTCCAGTGTCTCACTGGATGGCATCCCTTCCCTCCTTTGCACAGGTAGACAACATAAGTAGCTCTTTCCCCACC
>VWYO01006293.1:40414-118542 GCA_013400275.1 Rhadina sibilatrix | reverse complement strand
TTTTTTTTTTTTTCCCCACCAACATTGTAACCACATCAAAGAAGGCCAACCAAGTTTGTCAGGCCCAATTTGCTCTTGATAAAGCCATGTTGGCTATCACAAACTACCTCCTCCTTTTCCATGTGCCTTAGCATAATTTCCAGGGGGATCTGCTCTGTCTTGCCAGGCGCAGACATGAAATGCACTGGCCTGTAGTTCCCCAGGTCTTCCATTTATTTATTTTTTTCCTTTTTAAAAATGGGGTTTATGTTTCCTCTTTTCCAGTAAGAAACATCTTTACTGGATTGCCACAACTTCTCAAATATGACAGATAGTGGCTTAACCACTAAATCTGGAAATTCCCTTAGGGCCCACAAATGCATCTTATCAGGTCCCATGCATTATGATGGATGCAAACTGAGGGAATCGCTTGCTTTGCAGGAAGAAATAAAAAAGGTATGATCCAAGTGAAGAGTTCAGATCATGCTTTGGTTGTTACATGGGTAGCTCAGTCTCCAAACCTAGTCATTACCTGCAGTAAGCAGAGTGCTATGTCAAGAACACTTCTAAAGGGAAAGTTATTTAGTACTGCTAAAATGCCAAGGAAAGTTCTCTCCCGACTCCTGGAGTGAGGGGAATGGCAGTGAGGGAAGTCCTTGCACTAATTCTGGAATGTGAGCTTGCAATACATGACCATTTACGGACAGCTGTGGCAAAAACACCCTAGCATTACTCTCATAAATTTTTGCTGTTGCCCAAGTCAGCTGGAAATTTTCTGCCTGAAAGCTGAGTTTTACTGTTCTTTAAAAACAAATAAATGAACCTCTGGTACCTCTTCAAATAAAAGACAGATGTTTTCTGTTACAACAAAGTCGTAGCTTTACTACCATGAAAGAATGTTAGCTTATTTTTTGAAAGACATTAGATACATTTATCAAAGAGAAATAGATGCTACAACTAATTTGCTTTGTAGCTGAGGTATGGTCCATGCAGTGCCTTTTTCAACATGCATCAAGTACATAAGCACATTCTCAAAGTATCCTGGAAGGTGATGGTAGCTAATAACACCAAACAAATGGAAAAGGAGATCATTTTTCAGGCAAAAAGAATAAAGAAGGAGTTATAAAAACTAAAGCATTAGCTTTTAAACTAAAGCAGGGAAACGTAAAGTAGAGAAAGAGCATAGTTAGAAATTATTTGACAAATCTGGAGACTGTAATAAATTATGAAATTGAGGTGTGCCCTTTTCTTTCCATTGCTTGTTACAAAAGAGTTGGTGTTGATAATATTACAGAATATTGCCCTGTGACCAGAACTAACAGTTATGAGTTTTAATGTACTATTCAGTTTCACTTTTGTAATCTCTGTTACGACTTTAGGTGCCACTCATGCTGTTAACCCACACACAAACCGACCACAATATTTTTTCAAATTATGGTTGACAGGCTGTCTTTGTTTTGCAGAGTTTGAGCAACCAAGCAAACTCATATCTTTCCAGTATTTTTCTGCAACTGTCTATTAATTTGTCTGCCACTTTCAGTTGCCATTAATGACATCACTGTTCAGTAGAGTAGACCAGGGATAGGGTGGTAGCTATTTCCTGAAGCGGTATTTTTGTCACACTTGATGCATGCATATACAGGAATCTCTGATCCTGTACAGATGAAGGTTTCATGTTCAACAATCAACTAATTCTAGGTTAGGTCAATCCNAAAAAAATTTTTTTTTTTTTGGGTCTCCCCTGATTTTTTTTTTTTTTTTTTTTTTTTTTTTTTTTTTTTTTTTTTTCCCTGCTGTATTTACCAAGGGCAAGAAGAAATGAAATAAAGTATTGTAGAAATTTTTTGTTGAATCTGTACTTTTTGAAATATGAGAAAAATGTATCCTGTGGTAACAGACGTATTTTTAATAAAACTGTTAGGAGGTAGAAAGGAAGAATCTACAATATCTGCAATGACATCTAAAGACAAAAGTGAATTTAATTTATTATACGCACATTTCCCATATGAAAATCAGGCTCTTTCATGGTAACCAAGTTCTGAGAAGGACTTATGAGAGGAGTGATCTCAGCTGAATAGCTAGAGTGATTTTCATACAAGGAGTCACACAAGCATGATATATTTATATATATATATGTTTATAAATCATTTTGGGCAGGCTTCATTACCTTCCAACTGGAGAACCAAATTACTAACAATAAAATATTACACTAGACTAAAACATTATACTATATGGGTGGCAAACACCACTTTTATTACAAAATGACATTTTAGAATACTTCAAAGCATTTGCATTTTTATTGTGCATTTTCCTGGGGCTGCTTGTTGTAGCCTTTCATCTATAAAACCAATTTCCTCAGACATCATCAGACCTTTTTCTAGAAGTGTCATCACATAATACAAAACCTATTATTTTTTTTATTTTTAATTTCTCAAACTGCAAAAATTTGTGGTTTATAAATCTAATAGTGCTGGGAAATTCCAAGGCTAGAGGTGAATATAAAATCCCACTGGAAACCTGGAAATATCTTCTTTCCCAGAATGGGAATCTGCACTGGCAGAGTAAAGAAACATGATTTTTCTGTCTTGGACCTTCTTGCACCTTGGTATATCACTAACATGTGGTTTGAGGCTGCAAAAATTTAAGGGAGTAAGGGGAAGACATTTTTTGCCAACATAATTACAAATATATATGTCTGGTTAGGAATTTGTGAATTTATTTACAACCACACAGAAGAGTAATAAAGGAAGAGTATGGATGTAGTAAGTAATCCATAGAATAACAAGAAAAATATATCTAGGACAATACCAAGATTTAGCTTATTTAAATTGTTAACATAAAATTGTATGAAGGTGATACTACTATCCTGTCTTTCCCAAATCAGAGATTGTTGCAGTACAACACGAATGAACAGTCTCATGCTGAGATGTCCAAGGCAAAAAAGAAGCAAGTTTATTTACAGACCTCAACATTTATAGAATTCCAACAGTGGCCATAAATTGGAGGATGAAAATTGTCCTCTCCAACCACACTGGTCAAACCAACAATCCATCAATTCTCTCCTCCTCCAGAAAGGGATGCAAAACAATCATTATTTACACGAAAAGTGAGTGAGAAACTCCATCTCAAAAAGTAAACATCAGAAGGCTTTTAGAAGAACTTTAGAAGAACAAGTAGATAAGAGACATCTAAATTCAGTGTAAAAAAAACACATTCTAGGTTGTTTGGGTTTGGTTGGTTGGATTTTCTTCTTACTAAGTAGTATAGGCAAAAATTTGCTAATAAAAAAGTAAATTGAAAAGTCCAGTGTAGGAGAACTCACAGATAACAAAATACTATTTGCTGAATCTCTTCTTTTTTGATTTTCATGTCATGAGTGCAATGGCAATGACATTATTCTGGAAACTAGGAAAACATTTGTCATTGTGATGTTGTTTGGCCCTGGGCAAGTCAGTCAACATCTCTACTTCTGTATGCTCGACAGTGGAACAGAGATAATAAAGCTGTATATACACTGTAAATCCCTGGAAGCTGGATTACAGCATCCTGCAGAAATACTTTTAGAAGGGATTAAAAAGCTCTGCAATGTGGCCCTAACACTACTCAAGGATTGCAAGAAGTGTTGTGTCTCAGAGTTGGCTGTAACACCTCTGCTAAAGATCTGCAGTGCCTGGTAGTAAGGTTTACCAATTGTCTGTGATATCAAGAAAAAAAGTCAAGACCTTTCAACTCAGCTATAAAAAGGGTAGCTACACATCTGAATTAAGGCCATACAGTTTACCCTGGGTCCCCTTTCCTTCACTTTCTGCATCTGTCCTCACACAAGAACCCTGGCATCAAGTGGATGTGGTGTAACCTCGGGATCCTTTATCCAGTGCTCGTCCCCCAGAATTCCTTTACCTTACCTCACTCTTCCTCACCTCACCTGTCCTTTTTCTTTGTGACTTTTAAGATTGGTAGAAAGAGCAATGCAGAGCCATCATGCCGAGAATAAGGCTCATCTTCTATGTGACTTAGAATATGCTGATTTCCTTTATGAATTTTGCATGAAGAACTTAATGTAAATGGAAAATACAATTACCTTCTCTCATAAAAGTGCTGTGAGTATTAAATAGTTAATGGCCATTAGGCTTTGTTAAGTATCATTTTGCAATTTTGATTTCTCAATTCTAAAATATTATTCTAGTAGGTATTGCATCTAACTATCTGTCACTCCTGTCTGGAGCAAAGATCATATATTTTAGCTGGACTACTATTGCAGAACCTCCTTTATCTCACAGTAAGGCTGTTACCTAATTTGGGATGTAACAATTCAACACTAAATAGTCTTTTCAGATCCCTTTACAGACTTCAAGATTTGAAGCCAAGCTTTATTTTTATATGGAATTCCTTTAAAAATAAATCATCTGGACTTCTAATGAAATTCTGGAATTTATGTGGTCAATAACAGACTGTAATTACTACCATCATGACATCAGTACCCTTTTTTTTTTTTTTTTCCTAGGAACTTAAGCTTTATTTTTAGGGACTGAAAACTATTTAATAAAGCAGGTGTGTTCATTAAAGATGCTTAAGAGCAGGAGCAGGAAAGAAAATACTTGCATTATGTTAATGAGCACAATAATCTTTGCAACTTTTACCTTTAATTCGGTTAAGACTTCCCTCCCAAATTAGACCTTGTTCAGGTATTTTTAACCACTAAAAGTTTTGTTATTAAAAGCAAAGCTTGAAACTACTTACATAATATAAATTAAGACCAAAATCAATCTTAGGAATATCTTGAAAAGAACAAGTGTCTATTTCACAGAACTACAAAAATAGAGAATTTATTTACAAAGCTATAAATTTCAAATTAAAAGTCTGGATTCTTTGCATCTTAGCCTATTATAAGGATTCTATTACTAAATTACATACTGAATAACATATTTAACAAGTTCCTGAAGAAAAAAGTAGACAAAACCAGAATGAATATGAGAATAAACTGTATCTTAATAATCAATATCTTGTAATTTAATTGTAAAATAACCTAATTTAAGAGAACTGGAATAAGCTGTACAAAAGCTTTTTATTAATTAATAATTAGTTAAAAAAATTCTTGCTTAGTCTATACTAAGAATACTTTTTCTCTCTTAATTTAAGAAATAGGTGGGGTTTTTTTTCAAAAGGAAATTTCTGAATTTAAACTCATGCTTTGTGGTGTACATGAATCACATGTACTCAGTCATTAATTTCAGATTTTTTTCATGGACATTTTGAAAATTCTATTTGTAAATATAACGATAATTCACAATATTATTTTGGTAGAAGAATGATCAAGGGTGAACACCCAGGAGCCTCAAGAATGAAGTCACTGAATGACAGAAACCGAGAAGGGACTGAATTATTCCCCAGTAAGAATCCTCATTATCCTGTGAAGAAGACCAGCTCCAAATCTGAACCTGGCTTTTAAAACCATCTCTCACTTTTATACTGAGCAAAATAAATTATAAAAAATTGGATGAGTACTATCCCTAAGCACTGAAGGCAAGGATATGTGGTTTCCTTGCTGGGGCACAGCAGTGCTCTAACCCCACCTTAGTGGCCTCAAGACTCCATGGGAGAGTGCTGAGATGTGAGGTTTGGATGGAAGGGCCCCTCTGGACCTAACTGAGGAATCTTGGCCCTTTGTTGCTCCAGAGTGGTACAGACATGCTCTCACACATTTCATCTGTAGATTGGTTGGGGCCCTCTCCTTAAACACATCACTGCACCTGGATCTTGGATTGTAGTCTGATCTGCAATTAATAAAAAGTACAATTGAAAGATAGGAATGCTGCGTCTCATTTCCATTTGTTCTCCAGATTTTTAGAAATCCCAGACAGATGTTTTAATTTAATATAAGAAAGACATGCAAAAAGTAAAAATCAGAGTGTTTTCAAGAAGAATGTAGAACACTGTGTTGATTGAATGTTTTGAGCTTCCTTTCATACACTGTTCAGTTGTCATTTCACTGGTAATTTATTTTAAAACAGTCATTACGTTAAAATCTTCAAAACAAGTCAACTACAATACCAATAGTATTAATGACTAATATGTGGTATTTAAATGGTGCTTGTCTCTTCAAAGCATTTTACAAATATTGATACATGAACTGCTGAAGAATAAGAAAATTTTTGGTGGACTATATTAATGTATAAAGTTTGAATTTATTAAGATTTATAATTTCAGTCTTGCTCTTGGCAGAATTCTGAGTATTTTGTTGGAATTTGTTGGAATGTGCCTAGGACAACTTTAACCCACTTTAATTAACCCATCTTCCTGGAAGGTAAAGGTTTAAATCTGAAATGTTAATGTTGCGAGTAGCATATTTTTTTAGTTTTTTTAATGTTTTTGTTTTTATCTCTTAGATGCAGATCTGCTTTGCAGATTTTGGACACACAACTGAAAGCAAAACCACACAAATCTTGGGCAATTTAAAAGTTATTCTTCACACAGCTGATCAGCAACAGTAATGGTGATGGAGCCTCACCCTGTGCAGCTCTCCAGGGACCACAACAGCTCCAAACTGGGAACATGAGTAAGGGCTGAGGGCAGGTGGGGAGAAGCATGTGTGCAAAGAGTTCACAAGGAAAATTTCCAGGTTACAAATACTGCTGCAGAAGAGCCAGGAAAATCACAGAGCCATAAAAATGAACTGTGCTCCTCAATTATCACCTGGAAACACAGCAGAATAAAATATTACCAGAAAGATTTTACCACCTGCTGTAGCCACTTTGTGCTATCCTTGAGACAGAGAATGGCTGTAGAGAGGTTCCAGGGAAAGTTCTTTGGTGTGAATAACAGCCAAGGACACTATTCTGTTAGGAGCTCCCAGAAATTCCCAGAAGAATAAATCAGCTAGGCCAAGTTTTAGGTTTTGGGGTGGGTTTTTTTTCTGTGTCTGATCTTTATCCATCTTAACCCTTATAAAATGTCTAAAACTCCTGCTCTGAGGCAGGCTGAATACTCCTACGGCTGACTTAAATTTCCTTTCTTATATTAGATTTTTGGAAGATAGATTGACTAGATGGGAAAGTACTCTCATCTCTTTGCTATCCACTCACAGATCCTCTCTTTTCTTTGACATTCCCTTCTGTCATTGAACATGTGTCCCTTTAAGTGTAGACAGTGATATGAGGAAATACCATTTTACTGCAATCTCCACCTGTATGTACTAAGATAGACATTCTTATTTCCACCTCTTTGCATGACCTGCTTGTAAAGAACCATTTATTGTATTTTATTTATTTCATGTTCCCTAGTGTTATAGACTAAATGAACACAGTTGATTGGTAACTTCACAACAGCCACCATTAATTGGCCCAAGAGGTGCTTTTTCTTTTCATACTAGAGCTGCATTGCATCTCAAATGTTTTGTAACTATTTTTCAAAAATCTAGATAAATTATTGTTATAAATAGAAGTTGTTATCTGGCCTTATTATTCTGAAAAAAAATCCAGTGTTTTAATTCAGAATTTTCACTTAAGTAGTGTACCTCTGGCTTTCTTTATAGTGGATTGGTATTGCATTGCATCATCTAAAATATTTTGCTATTCCCTGTGATGAAAACAAAACAGTCACCTGGCAATTGAAAGGAGAGACTTCAAAAATAAGATACCAGGTAGGAGGCAATAGTAGCTTCATCAATATATGTAGGCAGAGTACAGGTTTCCTTAGGAATAAACATAAACCATCTTTTCTTTGGCATTCCCTTTTGTCATAGAGAGTGTCCTTATAAAGGTACATAATGATAAGAGGGAATTTATTTTCTGCCTGACCATTTTAGGATTCAACTCATTACTGCAGGTTTGTTCAAAAAATATGGAACACACTAGCTCAAAAGAATACAAATATAAAAAATAATAAAATATTTTCTGAGCATTAGTCTACATTCTCTAACAGTACATTAAACAGATATTTTTCTAAATTTCACAAGAACTTGTTTTAATTAAATACTGTGTTTCAGTATCACACCACATCTTTTTTCCTTCAGATGGAGTATCTGCAGAATGCAGAATCTGGTATACCTTAGTTTTTCCAGCTTCTATCCTCAGATCACAAAATCATGAGATTTTTTAACTTTTGCTCCAGAAAGTCAAAGAACCCAGGCATACTGTTTTTCTGAAATCTTTTCATCAGAATTGAACCCCAAACAAGGAACAGACAGCCATTAGAGTAGCACTTTTTTCCTGACTCTTTGAATGAACTACTTGGAAATTTCACAATGGCCTTCAGTTTCCAAATAACAGCATGGGCATTTTTTCTTTGTGGTTGTTACATGGCTTAGTAACCATTGCGAAACATTTATACCTACACTTATCCTGAAACAATCTGTTGCTCCACTCCAAACATGCAATACTTACTCTGTTTCTTATACTAATCTTTGTTTTAATCTCCTGCTATTGACTGTTCAATCTAATCAAATTGATTGAAATTTTTTTTTGCATCAGTTGAGTTATGGTCTTCCCAGTCTTCCACGTATCTGAGACAACAAGTAACTATAAGCAACATTCAAACATCTCTTAACTAACAAAATTATTATATACCTGCCAGCTATTGTGAGTTCCAGCAAAGGCAATTATTTTTTTGTGGCACAGGAAAAAAAAAACCCAGTAAAAATTTTAGCTATACTGCAGTGTAGTTCAAAAAGACAAATGAATTTTAAAGTTTTGTGCTTAATGTTTAATTGAAGTTTAGCTGACAACGTGGGGGTTATATCTGAGTACATTGAGTCTTCATCATACATATGCATTTGGGAGATTTCAGGCAAATAAATATGTAAAGGTTTTGTGCTCTTTCTTCATTGCTACCTCCTGGCAATAGTCCCATTTCTGTGGCAAGATCCTACACCCAGTCCTCTTGTCAACAGACCCACAACACTTTAAACATAAGATCATTTCTTTTCCATCATGTATTTGATGGTACAAAAATGTCAGAAGTCCGTCTGTGGAATGAAAAAAAGAAGATAGTGGAGAAAAGGGAAAGAACTTGTATGCAGATTTGACTAAAATTTAAATAAAACACCTACAGAGAGTAAGGTTTTCCTGTTGTTACTAGCTCTGAAGTGCTTCTCACTCTCAATACTCTGTAGAGAGAGCTGATTACAGTATCAGTTCTAATTTAAACATTTCATTCAGGTGGCTAAAATTAAGATGGATCAGGGCTTTGGCACTGATATTTTCTATTGCTTATGTTATAAAGCAAGCTTTGGAAAAACTGTTGGAATTCTCTCTTCTGACAAGCTCCACCTTCAAAAGGGCTTGGGCTTCAGCTTCTAACAGCTCCAAAACAGTATTTGTCAAGTTTTTCAAAGATTTTCCAAGCGTGGATTTTCAACAAACCCATCAGTTCATACACTGAACTTTTCTCAGAAAAAAAATAATCCCTCCAGTTTATGAACACAATCTGAGTTTCTCTGAAGGTATGGTCTTCAGTCTAAGCACTAACTATATGATATTTTGTCTCTAAGTTGATTTTTTTGTAATATAGCAAATGCTTATAAGACAAGCGAATACAAGGCAGAAGTTTATGTACGTAAAAAAAAGTTTCACTTAAGTAACAAAATTCTGAATTCTTATTAGAGTTTTTTCCTTCTGCACTAGTCTTTAAAATAAATAATAATTCAACTTGGAATGTTTTTCTTGTAGAGAAGCCAACCCAAGGAAGAGTACCCCCCACTTCTTTCCTTCAGTGGGCTGTCTGCAGATATTGTTATAATTCAGCATAACCTTTCAGATCATTACAGTGCTGGGGCTGCCTTAAGGAAGATGCCAGTGCTCCTGGCCTCAGCTCCCCTGGCAGTGCTGGTGGCAGAGCCCGGGCTGCTGGGGAGGGCGCGCAGCGGGGGAGCTGCCACCGCTCACCAGAGTCCCTGCTGGGGTACCTGCCTGGGCACAAACAATAGCTCAGGGCCCTGCTCACTGCTTCCTTCCTATGTACACACACACTGAAAAAACAGAAACTCTGGCTTCAGTGCCAGCCCAGACGTGTACTTCTAAAGGTCAGTTTAATTCATCAGAAATAGTTGAAAATATGCCAGCTGAAAGGATGCCTTTCCGCTGGGTCTTTTTGCTCTTGTGAACAAATGTTTTCTAATGTTGAGTACCTACATAAAGGGCAAGTTGTCTCTACAGAACTGCACGGTGCCCATATTACTGATACTGGGCTCCCACCTCATACATAGACTTTGCTGCTGCACTGAAGCAACAGCTCAAATATCAAGCTCAATACACTTCATGAGGGACTGGGGAGATATGTCTCTTTTCTCACCAATATAAACTTGGAAAAAACTTGGCTGGTGAGGTGCTACATACAGAAGGACACAGGCTGGAGCACCTCATTTTGACTCAAGGTTCATGACAAAGCACTGAAACTCTGCCTCTATATGAGAGGAAGGTAATACACTAAAGGCATGGGGGGGAAATGAGCACAAACTAGTTCTAAGTTAGAAATCTCATCTGCTTGGCAGGCTGCCCAAGACAGCCTTAACTAAGAAAAAGGAAGAAGCCAGAGGGACTTCGAATCTGTTTCTGGGAAAAGCATAGCAGTGATGATAACAACAGTAATATGAGCAGAAGCTACGTATTTATTTGCACATTCTTGTATATATTGGATAACAGTGCATTACAAACACATTAATTCATAAAGACAATGGAATTTCTTAATTTTTAATCATTTACTTAATGGAATGTTTCTGATAAACCAATATTATCTGTATGATTTTCCTGTAGATCTATTTGTTGCAGTGTTTTTTTCAGAAAAGTAGAGCAGCAACTGAATGAAAAAGTAAGAAAAAAGTGTCTCTAATAAAAAAATGGCTATTATTTGTTATTATTGGATTGTTAATTTTTTTTGCAATTACCAGAGTTTTAAAAGAAGTAGATATATATAAGAGACATCAGAACAAGCAGCAGAACACAGGAAATAACTTTGGTAATAAGAATTACAAATAAATCTTATAGTTAGGTATGAAAGGGGTCAAAAGAAAAAGTCACAATACCATTTTTCTAATGAGTAATAAGTAAATATGCCAGAATATCAACTACAGAAAACAGGTGCCATTAGATTTAAATATACAGGTCTTCATATTACAAGCTAAAATGGGTTACACATTACGTAAGATTTCTGTATTTTCATTTGCAAACAGTGCAGTTAAAAAAATTTCCTCCTGAGCAATAGAAATACCTGAAGATAGCACACAGAAGCAATCATAGATTCAAATCCTGAAAACAACATTTTTTATCCACTAAAGTAACCACTTTAGGAAAGGTGATGCAGGGTGGTTCTACCAGTCTTCAGGTGAGGACTAAACAGCCTAATGATGCAACCAAACATCAGCTCTCTTCTCAGCTCTTTCCAGCTCCTCACCTTTGTGCCTGTGCCTCCAGGCCCTGCTCCCCAGTACAGGCATGCCTTGCAGACACTGCTTTTCCTGAGTTCCAGCACTATTGCACCCAGCCCTTCTGGGACCAGCAGCATGAGAGCAAACACATCACACAGGGACCCTGCCTGCATTAAGAGCACTCAAAGGAATTTTGACGTACATATAGCTTTCACAAGAATAATTTTTAGTGTATGACTATAACTTTTCAAGGTATTTAGATAACTGAATATTCATAAAAGCCATTTCATGAGCAGAAATAGAGGATGTCATTCCCTGTCTGGGATACCAACATCCTTTAGTGATGAGTTGGCCATAGGACTCCTAACAGGGTAATACAAAACCTAGACTGAAAATTATTAGGAGTAGGTTTTAGTTTCATTGCCTTCTATGATTCTTTAGCATAACTATTCATATGTCTATTTATACTCGTGAACATGTCCTGGAATAACTTTGCCACTATACTACAACATCCCCATTGTAAATACTTTCCAGCAGGAACAAGAGAAGCCAGTTTCCCAGCCAAGAAACCAGACTTCAGCAGGAAGTGATCTCAGTAGGCATATCCTTCATTGCTGGAGTTATTTGTTTGAGCCAAAAGTCGATTGAGGACACATCTAAGCACACAAACTAGTATAAAGAAAATATGCTACAAATTAAAGGGAAATCAGTCAACAGAGGACATATAAAGTACATTAGACTCTCTTTCTTTTGTCAACAATACACACTTCTGCAATTAAAATAGCAATATTTTCTAATTAACATGTTGAATGATAAAGCATCATTTGCCTCTAAAGTCTTCCAGATATTCTACTGTGATCTAAACACATATGTGGATTAAGGGGTGTGTTAAAAAAAAAGTCTGTCTTCAGATGAAGGGTGGAAATCTTATACAATAACGTGAAGCACAGTATACACACACACTGAATTCTTGCCAGGATGAAAAGGTCTTTCCTTTGCCTATTCCTTATGCTCAAGACCGTATGCAAAAGGTAAGTTACAAAGACATTAGACAGTGATGACTGGAAACCTCAGAACATATAAATATCTTACTTGTGACTACCCCTTTTGCTTCTTTGCTAAGATTTGATGACAGTTTATGAATAAGGCCTTTGAAAAACATATTTTTTTCATATACATATATTTTCATATACATATATTTAAAAATAAAACATATTTTTAAATAACCATTATTACAATTATTTTTCCATGGGGTACCTACCTCTAAGGAATATTCTGCTCTCACCTTCCAGTCAAGAATTTAGTAGTTATGATGGAAAGATACTTCAAATACTGTAATTGATACTTTGTGGTTTCTATCACTCAGTATGGAGTCCTGTATTTCCTGTACATGATTCACCATGTAATACATTATTATCTATTTCTTCATTACTTTTTTTTTTTGTGCTGTGTTTAAGACCTGACTATAGATTATCATGAAAACTCCTGACAGCACCTCTGTGAGATTTACTGGCATTATTATTTCCACATCTCAGGGACAAGAGTACTATTGTTAAGAGTCCAATATGTAAGCAAAATGTTTATCTTCATCTAGCTTTCACCTAGTCCTTCACCTTAATCTCCTTGTCATTTCTATGATTCCTTTAGGTTTTCACGACTGTTGATTCTACACATTGGTGCATCCTCCCTTTCTAGGCAGCACTACAGGAAACAAAGGACAAGTTCATATCTATTTTTCAGTATGACAATAGTTCCTGACAGCTGAAAGGGGCAACTCTAAGAAAAATTCTGCTCATGCCTTCCAGTCCTGGATTTTAACATACTCAGTTCACATGAAATCTTCAGATAGTTTCTGAACACCAATAGTCTCCATTGTGAATGTGGCTCTAATGAGACACTTGAGATTTAAGAAGGTTCACAATTTGGCCAAATATCCACAGGGGTCATATCAAGTGTATTTCTGACATTAGAATTACCTCACTGTAATTTTTGATAGAAAATATGACTCAGTGCAATACTTTCTGACATTGACAATTATTATCCTAACAATACTTAACTCTTAGAGACGCTCATGAAACATGTATGCCCTTTTTTGAATATATTTCATGCTTAATAGATTAGACATAATTATGTTAACACATTTAATCATTAAAACTCTTAAATGAACAATGATTCATTCTAAATAATAACTTATTTATACTTAACTTTCAAAAACTGCTAAGGAATAGGACAGGAAAAGAACAAAAATGTATTGCACTAGTTTACAACATAAATTTGGGGTTTTTTATATATTTAAGGGACAACAAATGATTTATAAAAAATCAGCAGAAAAGACTGGCAGAATGTATCACAATACTGAATTGTGACATCAGCACTTGTTTCCTGCTGAGAAATAGACACTTCTTTAGTATTGAGATTCATGCAAATAAATTTCTTTTGACTTCTATTAATTTAATCCAGGTCCTTATTGATGGTAAAACAATATGCTAAATTATTTGTTCCCTCAGAACTTCTGATCCAAAATGTTTTAAGGCTTACTCAAATCTTACAGGAATCTACTGAGTGCAGAAACCAAAAGGGTATTTTAATCCCTTATGCTATTTCCAATAGCTTTTTCTACACATAATCTACATTGGACAGCCGTGCACAGCAGTAGTGAGAAATCTGTTAATTTATTATATGAATCCAATAACAATATTTCCTTTTGGCATTTAGATCTAGTGATTAGAATTAAGTAGCAAAAACTGGGAAGGGAGTAGCGAAAGTGGAGAAAATACTTTCCAGAAAGCAAGAAATAATCCTTTGAGATTTGTACATATTCTGGAAGATTTAAATAAAATAAGAAAGAGATAAACAAAAGGAAAAAAAGCTAAATGCTCATGCAATCATTCTTGTTATTAAAATGGCTCTTCATGAAAATTTAATTATGTCATTTTTTTACCCCTTCAAGACTTAGGGCTTGACTGCACTGCAAATTAGGACATTTTTACAATATCAGGAGTCATAGTTGTACTAGTTTAAGCTGGTTAGTACAGATAGCAATATGAATGAAGATGATACATACATTTCAGAAAAGTCTATCTAGAACTGCCAAGAGCCATAAGAAAACATCCATGTATTTTTCTACTGCTGAAGGTTGGGGCTTTTATCATTGCTAAATAAATTAAAACAGCACAGATATCATACTCTTCTGTTCACTGCACAGATGAACAAAGGTAGGAGTACACAACCTGTCCCTGAGTATGACAATTCACTTCAGCTATAGTGCTTCCATCTATCTCCCCTCCTTCCCAAAGGCTCACCAGACACCAGCCAGGAGCAACAGCAGATTTAATGCTTTGGCTCTTGGCAAGCTGCTTTTTAATGTTATTTTTCCTGGGAAACTATGGTCTCCATTCCAGCATACAACCAAAGTGCAAGTGTAACTCTCACATGGCATTTAGCAGTTCCAGTGGTCCCAAAGGATCCAACAGACCAGCAGGCTGAAGAAAGATGGTGTCCAAAACCAAGCTGCTATTCCCAGAATAATTAATCTTTCACAGCGCCACTTGCTTTTCAGCGATTAAAGTTCTGTTGAGAAAGAAAGTGGTCAGGAAAAAACCCAAATACTGTTTAAGTAGCAACATGCCACCTCTGGCTACCCTTTTTTCCAGAAGCTGTACAAATGCAAAGCTCTGTTGCCTTCACATAAATATACACACGTGTATGGGCAGTAGATCAAAGTCCTGTGTTTCCTTCCATATGTGGCACATCCAGTCATAAGGAAAACAAAAGTATCACCATGGTCTTCAGAAGCCTCCACTGGAGTCAAGGAGGCCTACTCTGGCAAGGGTGTTGGCCTACTGTGCTCTAAGTCTGCCCAGAGATTGTTGGTTTGAAGAATTTGAAGGTTGTTCATAAAGCATGATCCTTTGGAAGGAAATCAAGGCTTCATTCTCTATTTAGCTATTACTATATGTAATGATGTATTTTCACTTCACAATGTATATATTTATTATTTTCATTAAGTAAAATCATATCTGTTCAGAAATCTGTTTGTACAATTTTGAATTTTTCTATCAACTTCAGATGTAACAAAAGCCTGTCTTCACTAAGCTACTACATACTAAAATCAGCCCTTTCTACAGATAGTAACTTGCAAATAATTGAGGAATTATTTAGTACATGAATGGAACATATGCACAGGCAGAAAAGGATATCAGAGAAGAATAGAACAAAAATCAAACAGCACAAAAAATTAATTCTCAGAAATTAAATTTCTGAGAATCTAAATAAATATAGGTAGCTAAATAAAAATTAAGGGGAAAAAAAAGGAACAAAACTCCCCCAAATTTATGTCCCATGGAAATGTATATGAGATCCCTTAAAGTTTAAGTATACATATGGGATAAATTTTTTGAAACCAAAATAAACAAAGAGCTAGGGTATGGATGAGACCCTTGTAGAGGAATGTCTGGCTTTTAACTCTTCCCCAGAGAATTTTGGGAAGTTGATACTAACACTCAGATCTTAGAATGAGGTCATATGTTTCTATCCAAGTAACTGGTCTTTATGCAGATTTAACTGGAATATCAGAGCACTGTCTATGCAAAAGTTTACATTTGGTCTAAATTAGACGTGGCACCACTAAGAATCATGACATGTTTGTAACCAGCAATAAATTTACAGCAGTCATAGAGTCTCTCTTTCCCTGGTTGCACTTGTAAATATTTCCTTTGGTGGTAGACTGTGAAAGAAGCCATACTCAGTATTCAAGATGATGATGAAGTCATACCATACATGAAAAATATAATAGGAGAAAAAGTGAATCAATCAACATGCTTGTAAAAATAAAAAAAATAAATAAATTCACAAAGATATGCAAAGCAGTTTGTATCTAAAAAAAAGTGGATATTTACATGAATCTTTCAGACAAAGATTGAAATTTAAACCTGTGAGAGCAAGATTGCCACCAAGATTTATAGCTTTCCCAGAAAATTATCTAATTTTTAGCAAAATCAGGTCACTCATTGTTTGGATGGAAACCAGTTGTTACTCATTATTATGTTGGTTATGACTCAAAGGGGAAAAACATTTCCCAGACAAAATTCAATGATATGGGTGGAACTCTCTTTTGAGTTTTTGGTTTGTTTGAACTCAAACTTACTCAAAGTTAAGTTTGTACTCAAACGTTGATACTCAAAGTTAAACTTGGAGGGTGTGAATCCACATGAAATGAAAATGTTAATATGGACGTGTTTTGAACTAATTTGTTAAGATTACACAGCTTTTTCTATAAAGCCTCAAAACAGAAAACTATTTCAAAAATGTCCAAAATTCAGAATAGAGATGAGACATCTCTAATAAAATTTCTGGAATGCTCAAAAGCAATTCCACAAGTCATGGAATACTATAATCCAATTAGAGGTATTAATTTGCTGCACTCTAAAACGCAGCATGTCTCCAGCTTTTCACAATCCACTTACTGCATACAGAAGAAATACTTTACTGAGCTGACAGTGAAGCTAAGCAAAATCCTAGCTTTAGGAAGATATTTTGGAAGTTGAAGCCATTGTCCAGTTAAAACTGATAGCCATGTCCAAGCAACCCTACATCATGCTCTCTTCAGAAATACAGCCCTTTTATAATTCCTTCACAGACCCCAGTGCATACTAGTAAATCACTCCCACTGTTTTATTCCAGTAATCTAACTTTAAACCCACCTGAAGTGTATGAAAGATGATGTTTTACTTGAGTTTTTCATTGAACTTTGTTCAGCACATGGCACATTCACAAAGTGTGAGAATTGGCTTCCCTGTGGGGGACAATGAAGAAGAGAGTTCAAATTTGCCCATCTGGCCCTTGGAGCTCTCATGGGCCTTCTAAGGGCCAGGTGAGTATGAAGGATTTCTAAGTGCAGTTGTGAAAATCATGTCAGCAGCACAAGTTTGCTTGCTCCACATAGTTCAGTTCACTTTTGTGTTTATTATGTGTTCAGTCATACAAGTTGCTAATGCCACTTTAATGTACTTGATTTCATGCATTAGGCCTAGGTTTGTTGTTTTTTTTTTTTGTTTTGTTTTTTTTTTTCTTTTCTTTTTTTTTTTTTTTTTTTCTTTTTTTTTTTTTTTTTTTTTTTTTTTTTTTTTTTTTTTTGTTTTTCTGTTCCTTAGCAGATGTCTTGAATTACTGAATGCAGAATGTAAATGACTTGAATTGTTCTATGCAACATATTTAAACACTACCAGTGGTACAAAAGTAATAGGACATGTTCTGTGCCTGGAGCAAGCATCTCAAGAAGTTTCAGAGTGCAATTCCTCTGCCTTTCCCTCATGATGTTAAGTATAACTCTTTGTCAGAGAAGTGAAAATGTACATCAAACCACTACTGATTTGTGAAGATAGCTTGGAACAAATACCCTTCTGACTTTTAGGTTTTAGTGTGAATAGGTGGATGAGAGTAAAGCAGATGCCAATAAATATGAATTTTCATATAGGCAAAAAGTAACCTCCAATTCAGGAAAATTCCTAAAAAGCAGTGGATTTGAGAGATTTTTAAGATTGAGTAGAACAATTATGTGAGAAACAGTGGATTATTTTGATTAGATAAATTGGCTTCTAAAATTGATCTTCATGTGGAAAGAGTATGATTCGAAGGATTGACCTATAGTATTTTTCTGTCTTTGTTCTCCCTTTATTTCATATGGAAATACATATATGTGTGGGGAGACAAACAGAGATGCTGCTGAAGGCAGTCTTGCCATTGATATGATGCAGTTGTGCTAATTATCCAAGAGTGGGAACAGCCTTGCCCTCACAGCCATGGGTGTGATAAAGAGTGAGTGAGCTGGTAGGGAGTCAGTTGGAGTCTGCTGGCCGTGCTGTGAGGAGCTAGGGATGGGAGGTTGTGCCAGGGACAGAAAAGGTGAGCTGCTGTACGTAGGACAGACAGGGTTAGGTGGCCGTGCCAGGGACAGGAAGGAGCGAGCCAGAACTGGAGAAGAAAGAGAAATAGAGCCAGAGCTGTGTGGAGCTGCTCTTGGGAGATACAGAGAAAAGGTATGGGAGACTCTTGAATAACAAGGTGCTGATGCTTGGAATCCCCTGATGTTTTTAGTGAAGCACTTTGAGTGGAGTGTCTGTCTTGACTACCACATATTGACTATGACATATATGTACATCCTTACTTATTTTGCATCATTAATTATTTGTCCGTTTATGTGTTTATTAATATATAAGGCTTATTTTGCTTTGAATTTGTCTAATTTCACTTAATTTTCTTCCTTCTCACTTTATCTGTCTCTTGTCTTTTGCTATTCCTTATGACTTCTGTATTTCTGACCACTTTCTCCTCTCTTCTGGCTACTCCTTTCATAGGTCTTTTTTCAGCCCTTATCAGTCTTTTATCCACACGCAGATATATCTGGGTGTCTTCTGTTTCAGCATTTGGATCCAGTAAACTTCTCACTGCGCATTTCTCTTCTCTCCGTGTGAGATCAGAGGCAGCCCCTGATGGGCTACTAGGCCTGGAGCATCGTTTTTGATTGCCTATTCAAGGAAGGAAGACAAGGTTCTCCCAGGCAGTAATGACAGGTCCTTGTTTAGGGTCTTGCATTCTCAGATGCAACTAAGTGTAATGATCTATGTTGAGACACAAGTCTTCTGAGTGAACAGCAATGAATATTTCCAAATTTTACTGCATTTTAGTCGCAGCTCTTTACGAGATTACATTAGTCTACAGAAGTTAATTTTACCAGTGTTGTCCAATGCAGAGATGCATTACTCCAAAGAGAGTTGAATGTCTGAGCAGAGCAACATTTCCACAACATTGTTTATCTGATCTAACAGTGAGCTTCAACTGGTGATCAAAAGGCAAAGACATTTTTTCTCCTCCTCATCTATACCTCACATAACTCTGTGATGGATCTATCAACTCAGTTTTGTGGTACTCAACTGAATAAAAAAAANGTGGTATCTAGTGTTTTGGGTGTTTTTTTTTTTTTTTTTTTTTTTTTTTTTTTTTTTTTTTTTTTTTTTTTTTTTTTTTTTTTGGAACACCACTTTCCAGCTGCATCAGGGATTCTGATCTGATCATATTCCCAATTGTTCAGCCTGGCAAATGGATTGTGCCACTACAGACAAGAAGTTTCAGCCACAGGCAAGATGACAAATGACTGTGGTATCACATCCTGATGGTTGCTGATAGTTAAGTTGTTGAGGAAGGCATTTCTAAGTTATGTAAATAATGGCAAAAAATATTTTCCACTAAAGTATTCATTAAATATTCCAAATTTCACCAATATAAAATTCTAGCAAGTATAGTATCTGACACAGAAGATGTATTGCACCTGTCTTAAGGAACAGGAAGGTGTAAGATATTTCATTAAAAAATTGATAGGTGGAAAAAATAGGTTATTTGTCTGAATGAACATAGTGCAGTCTTAATATATTAATTTGTAAAATAATTAATATGATTCATTTTGTCTTGCCTTAGAATACTAGCAAAATCTAGAAGCTGAAATAAAAGTTGGGTTTATGTTTTCTTTTACTTTATTAGACTGAGTAAAGTCACCCTCTACCCTTCCTAATCTACCTTTATTGATGTCCACTTCTCAAACTAGAAATTCCAGACACAAATCCAGATTCAATAGAGAAGAGACCTGGCCTTTTCATTCAATTTTTAAAACAAAGCAATTAAAGATAATTAAAATTAAAAAAAGATGGGAAAGGAAAGCAATTTGTTATTCAGGCAGCTTGGCCCTGGTGTCCTTTGTTATTTTTCACATTTACTTAGCACAAAAACCTAACAGAATATTAGCATAACAGTCATTATTAAAGATTGAACTCATTTACCATTTGGCCAAGACCTTAGATCCCAAACTGCAAACACACAGCATTGTTACTAGAAGTAGAACATGCAATCAAGGGGCATTTGAGATTTGCAAACTGAGCATGGTTATAACCATTTGAAAACTGTATCTAACAGAAGTCATGAACATCACTAGAGCCTCCATCCAAGCATTAAACAAAATAGGAAACTAAAATACAGCTTTCCAGGTGTAAGAACAAGTGCAAGAAAAACAATTTCTAACAGACCATGTAAACTTCTTCCATCAAATATTTTAGGTCAAAGAGAAAAGAGGGAAAACAGAATCACCTGAAAAAAGGTTCTTTTTTTTCCCCTTCCTTTTTACTCAGGTGAAAAGGGCTAAAACTTTCAGGGTTTTTTTATTTGAAGGAATAATTTATGGTTTATTTCCTTGTTTTGTAACCAAAGAAGGAAAGAATAACACAGAAGCTCTTCTTATCAATATTTTGTACTTGTTTTATTTATTTCTAAAGTTTCATTCTCTTCTGAAAAAGCAGATGCATTTCAATTAAACTAATATCCAGCTTAGGAAAAGTATTTCAGCTGAAATCATGTTGAAACCAGGAAACTGTAGCTTCCTTGTCAAAAGCAATAATAAATAAAAAAAAAAAGGATTTTTAATTATTTGTCTACAGGACACAGTGACTGCACAAAATCCAAGAGTCTACTAACATTGCTCAGCACTGAAATTCCCAAGAGTTAAAAAAAGAAAAAAAATCTTGCACAGGTTTTGTTCTCAAAATACAACAAATACTAAAGGTCATCTTCTCAGGTAACACCATGATTATAAATGACAAATGGCACGAATAAAGCAGAAAGTTCCTTCTCACTTGGAAAAATTCCCTGTCATATTTACATTTAGTGTTAGCAAACTTTTTTTCTGAGTTGCACTCCTAATGTTTCTCCTTTTAAAAGCAGAGAGCATGAAAGCTTTGCTATTTATGTGCTGCAAGAGAGCAAGAATCATAGAAACATAAGGTCTTTTAGGTTGGAAAAAACTTTAAGAGCGTCAAGTCCTACCATTAACCCAGCACTGCAAAGTCTACTGCTAAACTCCTAAATGCCACATCTGCATGGCTTTTAAATACCTCCAGGATTTCTCTGATAAGTATTTGACTCCTCACAAGTCTTATCCATTTATAGTTGCACTCAATTCTAATGTCTTCAACAAATGTTTGACTGCAACACATTTCTTAACCTAGACTTTGAAAGTTTTACTACAATTCCTTTATTATATCTTTTCCTACTGATTTCAATGAAGTTTCAGATGGTTTCTATGTTCATAACCATATTCTTTTCTACAGTACTTTAACCATTATCAGCCAACTACCAAAAATTAAAGGATCTAACATCAGATCAGGCATTCTAAATTAGTCAGTGCCAAAACCAGTTTGTAGTACAGAACCTTAGTTTTACCATTTGTCAAATTATTTTGTGGTTCTTAGTAAGGTCAGCTGCTCCATGTGGAAAAAGATGTATTCTAACAGAAATTCTTGCCAAATGTAAATGTATTTCAAAGCTGGCAGGCAGGAAGATGACTGTATTAAATTACACATAAAATTAAAACATAATCATATTTTTAAGATTTTTAAACATTTTCAGTTTTTAATAAGCAGTAAAATTTTCTAGTTATGATCTTAAATATCAGTGTGCAGGAGAAGCTGGGGGTTGGGTAAGTGGCTTAAAACAGAAGTTCAACATTAACTTTGTATAACTCAGGAACAATGGCTGAAGTCAAAGTTAATCACCATTTTTCCTTATTATTCCTCTCAGTGATGAACTTCCCATAGCACCATAGATCAGTGAATGTGTGTAATTCTCCCACTCCCAAAACACCACAGGAGTTCGGTCTTAGCACTTAATGAAGTCTTTCTTCCTTTAATTTCAAAACTTTTTAATTTCAGTACTTTTCTTGGGGGTCATGTCTGAAAATTGTCACTCCTGCAAGCAATAACAGTACAAAACAGCTAATGAATGAAAAAAAAAAACAAACCCCAAAAAACCCAACAAAACAACAAACAAACAAACAAACCAAAAACCCAAACAAAAAACCAAACAAAACCTAAAAGAAGAGCAACTGCCTAAAATTAGTAATCTAAACATAATTTTTCTAACAGATAATCAAACAAATAAATGATGCATGTGTTAAAAATTGCCCCAGGCAACTATAAATTATGTACTTGTCCTGCAAACAGTAACAAATTCTTTAACTTTACATTACTATAGATCAGCTTCTTCTAACCCTATAGAGTAGTCATATGCTGCAACACAATACATTACACAGTTCAGTTTGTGATAGAATAATTGGTCTGAATAACTATTCATACATCAAAACACAAGAGAAAAAGAGAATCCACATTCACTTAATGAATGCCTCAATAGGTGCTGCGTATCATAACTTACCCCTTCACTCATCAATATATCTGCCACTTACTTGAAAGAATTGGGCAGAGAAGAAGTAAAAATTGTATTGAGGAATTTATTTAAAGAGTTTGAATACAGCCACATGCATGGCAAAAGTTAGGAAAAAGAATAACTTCCAATAACTTCCAATAACTGCTGGATAAAGGGGATGCTGCTGGAGCACTGCAAGATCACCTGCAGTAGGTGGACCCAGGGTTCAGTACAACCCTCTCACAACCCATTTGGTCAGTGTGGGTTAAATTCTGGGTTTTACAATCTCTCTTACATGCAATGGCTTCTTTATAAACCACAAATAGTCAGTTTTCCCCTGTCTGAAAAACAGGAGTTCTGGAATCTGCTGGGCAATGCTGTCTGAAAGAGCCTTTTCTGCAGGTCAGATCACCAATGCCATTCACCAGTTTTGTAAAGTTTGGTATTTCTTAAGCCCTGTATGGCCCAACCCTTTATTTCATTTCAGCCCAACCACCTTCCAGGAGGGCTTTGTCTGTGCCAGAGTCAAAACCAAACTGTGGTTTTCAACTTTATGCTCAAACTAACAGAGAAAAGGAATTTATATTAAAAATTACTTTTACTTAGGAGTTTTTTAAAAAAATATCAGTTTGGGAGGAGAGTTAAGAAATATGATTAAGGCATTCTATAGTTAAATTGATGTTAATATAGATATTTATTAGATTTCTGAAACCAGCACCAGGTAGGCTGATGAAAAATGAGTGTGAGTGGTAGTGGTGATCAGCTTTGGCTCTATTGTGTGATAAAGGTTCATATGGGCAAATGAGCAAAGTACTGCAAGCCTCTAAATAGTAGATCTGAAAAGCATGTCAGAGAGACTGGGTGAAAGGTAAATGAGTTGGACAAGTTAACTTACAGTGAGGACAATCTTGCACTGGAACATAGGCAGTGCAGCTGTAGAACCCTACAAGGACAATATTTACTTTAGCCACTGTAGGTGACATGAGGTTGGGCAGTGTTTGACCATTACTGTCTGCTCTCTCTGAAGGTGTCACCTAGGCAACTTCATCACAGGAACCTCATAACAAAGTGCCATAGAAAATAATGTCAGGTTAGTTTATATAATACACATAACAACGGATGCCTGTTGAGCAGTCAGATAGAAAACTCTGCTGACTGTCATAGCTCTCTGTGTTCAGAGAGCACACATAAAAGTTTTCACAAATTGTTACAGTTCTGACTCTGGAAGGATTTCAACAATAGAAAATTGTGGAATTTTTGAACAAGCAAACAAGCAAATGAACAAATCTTGAGTCTTTTTCACACAGCTCAGACACCAAATAAAAAAAGGCCAACAATCTGATACTTTCTGGAAGTCAAAAATCAGATATATGTCATTTTTTGTGGAGATTCTGCATCCAGGTACATGTTATTACCTATCTAACAAGAAGAACATCAATGCACAGAACGGAGCTCAAAGCATGTTGGCATTTTTGGCACTTTGCCAATGACCACAAAATTAAAAAACAGAAGGAAAAAAAATCATATTAATAATCTTTAACTAGAATTCTACATTCTGTATGGGAAACAGATCCCAAAACCAGTGAATCCACAATGATATAGACTCTCAGAAATAAAGAAGGAAGGTAGGAAGCAAAAAATGTACAAATGGAAAATAATGACTTAGCTGTGTAAATCCTTTTAATGAATCAGATGGACAATCACTGGTATACTACAGAAAGTCTCTCTAGTAATACATAGGGTTGCTTAAAGATCAGTCAAAAGGAACAGAGCTAAAGGAGGTCAATGCAATTACGAGAGTTATGTCCCTCCTGTCACATATTACAAGATCATCTACACTCAGGATTGTCACACACGACACAAAGGATTCACACACACATGATGTGATGTCCAAGGCAGAAAAGAGGAGGGTTTATTTACAGCTTCAACATTTATCGAATTCCAGCAGTGACCACGGATTGGAGGAAGAAAGTCTTCCTCCTCAACCACACTGGACAACCCAACAGTCCATCAACAGCCTCCTCCTTATGAAAAGAATGTAAACATTGTTGGATTTTACAATAACAAGAACGTTATTTATATAAAATTGTATCTGACTCCATCAGAAAAAGGTAAAAACAGAAGGCTAAAAATAAGACTTTACAAAACTCCATAAATGGACAGAGGAGAACAGCAAAAACCCAGAAAACACAGGATCTTTTAAAAGGTACTAGAATCCTAAGGACATCATGGTGAGAGAATTGTTTGCATGTTACAGTGTTATTTAAGTACTGATTATGCCTACTAAAATCTACAAAGAATAACATAAAGCTATAAATCTAATAAGTTCTGTGAATATATTTCCTGAAAATATAACACAAGTGAGGGAATCATAACTACTTTGATAGAAGCAATTCTCTAAACTTCCTGAAATCTAAGATTCTTGCTGTTTGATTCCTTGAGGGGACAAGCACTGCCCACTGCTTCACTACACTTTTCCAGGGTGGGAAGACAAATATGATCACTTTGATCTACAGAAGCCTTCACAGCCTGACTTACATACAGCCCTCAAGCTGCAGAACAGGATTCCCTTTTGCGTTGATTTTGATGAACACCTTCACCTATATATAACTTTTGGATATTTTTTTCTCTTTTCATCATAATTATAAATGGCTGTAAAGGCGTGTAGGTGTTCTTTGATGTACTCTGTCACTGCATTATTCTTTTTAACTTATTACTACACTTACTATCTTTTTTCACACATTGAATGAAGCCTGATAGAAAATGAGAGATGTTGAAAGGCACATATAAGCAGCCATAACTGGAAGCAGCACTTGCTTGAGCTTTATATTGTTATCCCTGTGCAGAGAAAACATGTTTCTAGGATAGGGGTAAAGCACAAAATATTGGCACTGTGAAGAAAAACTTTCTGCTTATTTCTGTCTTAAAATAGTTTCCTTTTACACCTACTTTGAGGTAATTTCTTCTGTATTAAATACAAGCAGAGAGCAGATAAGATTATTCAGGAAGGTATCAGGCATAGTACAGATTTTAACTTTGCTTTTGAATTAGGGACCACTCATATATTTTCTCATACAGAATTTTACATTGAGATAGATAACTCATATCTCAGTGCACTTTCATGGGCTGGTTGGTAGTTGATATCTCAATACCCCTTGTATCTAGTACTTCTTTATTTATACTTAAACACTTATGTGAATTCTACACCCGTTACCTATTCTGGAAAGGATAAACAGCAAATGGTGAGATTGAAGACCTACTAAAAAAGATACTCAAATAATAATCATTAAGAAATCATTAGCATTCCGAAAATTCACAAAATATTTGACATTAGTTTCAAAAATCAAACCTATTTGAATGAGAAGGCCTCTGAATTAAGGCAGATATAGTTATGGGTAGCCAAATCAGCTTATTAAATTAGCATTCTCAGATTTCTCCCTTTACTTGTCCCAAATGATTCTCAATGTGCCACTTTCACTCATCTATTTTCTTCAGTTGCAAGCTGATTACTATCCTCCCATTGAAATCTGCTTGTATCTTGAATTAATAAACACTCATCATTTCTGAAGGCAAAATCTTTTTTTGTCCAGCTAATGCCTTCCTTCATCAACATGTTACTTGTCATTTACAACTGGTCTTCCTGCTAAATCTGTTGATGACAGTTCACTCAACAGAGAGAATAACTGTGGTGTTACAATCATATGCAATAACTGAGTGGTAATGTATTTCATAGGGTAAGATAGGATAAGCAGCTCCCTGGCAAAGTAGCATTTCTATTAGAGCTTGCCATCACTTAGAATAAGAAGAAGATTTAGATAGAAAGTGTTGTATCTTAAAACTTCTTTTTCAATAAATCATGCCTTATCACAGTTTGAGAATTTATGTTAAATATATTTCTATTAAGAAGAAAGTTAGTATTGGCAGAAGCTTAGTCCCAGTCATTTTCTGAAACTTAAGACCCTAAAATACTATCCACTGCTATAAATATTGGCTACAAAATCTTTCAGGTTTTCTTTCAATGGATTTTTTGTTTGGTTTCTGCCATTCTGCTATGACTGAATTATGACTATTTTTGCAGCTTCTCACCTGTGAAACTTCAAGATGCTTGAAGCGACGTACCCCAAGTACTGATTTTTCTGACCTTGAAAATCTCCAGTTTATGTCGTTCCACAGTATGACATCAGTTAATGTTGCTCTTGGGCCTGTTCTGTCAAGTCTGGGGGTATGTAGAACTAGCAACAATAAGATGATTTAAGCAATGATAATATAAACCTTGCTGTGTTACAGTTAATGAATATTTTTCATGCTTATTGCTCTATCTTTTCTCAATGTAACCTTTACCCTTAGAAATCAAAAACAGCTCATCCATAACCACAAAAGCCAAGCTGCACTTTCCCACCGAGAGAGAGTTTTCAGGACAGCCTGCAAAGAACATACCATATATTCCAAGAATGCATTCCCTTGCTTCTGCTATTTTAAATGCACCTTAGGAAGCTGTAATAATTACTGTGCTCATCAGCTGTAGTAATTGTAGGGAAGAATGTTCATATCAAACAGAGTTTGCATTGCTATGGCAACACAGCCAGTAATAACAGTGTGGACCATTTTAGAACGGGGATCCCCAGTCAGAGATCTGAAGCACTTGCAGGTGCAAAAGATTTTTCCATGTGCTAGAAGTCCACGTCTAGCAGCAAAAAAGACAACAGTTTGGGGGAGAAAAAGACAAACACAAACCAAAATCAATGAAACACTGAATCATGCAGCCTGTAAGGGCTTATTCTAACACTGCATTCCTGTGCTGTTAGAGCATCACTGCTGAAATCAGAATAATTGACAAATAAAATAGCCTGTAACTGATAGAAATGCCTCTTTTCATTTTCTGGCAGTGTCCTGCAGCCTAAAAGAAGGTGTAAATTATAATGGAGTGTGGGTGTTAAATTTAATCACATTCACACCCTCTTTAAGGACCCTTCATGTTACAAGAGCTACAAGAGAAACTTAGACTTAACTACTTGTAGAAGCTATTCCAAAATAAATCACAGTGCCGCTTTTAAAGTGCAGTGGCTACTCTGAAGTAGATCCCTATGTGGGAACTCTTATTCTGCAGAATATTTCCTTTGTTCTTCTTTCAGATTTACCTTAATCCACTTGAGATAACCAGAAAAAAAGTCTCTTTGCAAACTATTCCAGTCAATTCCCCAGTGCAGCTTTTTACTGTAAGTGCAATCAAACCTAGTGACAGAAAGTACTGGTTTTAATGGTCTATTCTAATGCTAGGACTTCCAGGAATAATGAAAATTTGTATTATGAGAAATAGCACAGAAATAGAAAAAATCAGTTTTCAGAAGCAGCATCCATTTTTGCTCATTTGAGAATGAAGTCCACAGCATGACTACGTTTTGAAAGAGTTATCCCTTGATGCAAATTTTCTATCCTGGATATTTTTACGGAGCATCAAAAGTGTGGTTATATATCGGAATCCTTTCCTTTGACAGCAGCCCATTAACAAGGTTCCAGTCTTGCCTGCACTTTGCCTTTTATTTCCCTTCTTATCCTACAAGTAGTGTTTCCTCAGTCATAATGATCTGGCAATTTGTACAGGCACACACTGTAATAGAACCGTGTGATTAAATATCCACGTTTTCCAGTTAGTCTCTTTTTCACTTTAGTGGATTATTTCAATGGTCTGGTTTTGATCACAACCTAAAACCAGCCTGAAATTGTAAAACAAAGTAATGGGTAACCTTGCCCAAGATGGATGTGTTAAGACCATGGGAACTAACTACCATACACAGGATTCTCCTCAGTTTTCCCCAAGGAAAAGTTTACTGTTAGTGAGGAGCCAATTACAAAGTATAAGCAGAAAAATGTATCCGACAGATTGAGACTAGAAAGCTTTGCCTTTTATGTTTGCATCTAAATGCCATTCTGTCACCCCAACCTAAACAAGGAAAGTGATCACAGTGCCCTTAGGAAATGGGCACAAACCCAAGGTATTGCAGACAGCCCACTTTCTCTTTCTTTTATTTATTTATTTAATTTCAAGTTTTAGTTCATCCAAATTTCATGAACATGAAGTTAGGGCCAAAAGCACTCAGGGCATTTTGGATATGAGCTGCACTGCTGACTGTTCACACCAGCAAAGCTCTGAGAAAGTCCCTTCCCCAGCAGAGCTTCTGAACAGTATTTCAGAGCTGTAGGCTTCACTCAGAATCCCGTAAGAGCACAATGATTTCTTTCCATATTGCAACTTACAAACAAGTGAGATTTTTACTGATTGCTTTTCTGTAGACATCTCTTACTGTACATGCAATGGAGCTGAAGAAAATAGCCATGTTTCCATGTTGCCTGCATTCTGACAATATTATGGATAAGGACAGTATTATGGTTAAGGACAAGAGGAATAACCCCACACTGACTTAACAATATGTGAATTCAGGACACATTTGGTTCTAGTTCTTGGTAAATTACCACAAAATGAGAACTGGATGTTAAACGCATGGTTTTACTGAATATTTGCCTTCTTGGAATATTGTGTAAAATTCTCAGCTTCACATCTCTATATTCTGATGATTCAAAGAAATGTGACTTTCTTTCCAGTAAAGATTTCCTAGTACAAAGGAGTTCCAAGTAGGAATTGGCTGTAGCTATCCCAGACAAACATATATACATACCTGAGCATTTCAGTATATTGAGTATTCTGCGGAAGGTGTATAGCTAGACCTGTTGTAAATCTTTGGTCCTTGAGAGATTAATGTAGTAAAAAGTCCAAACATTCATTAAAATGCTTAGAACTGCAGTGCAGCTGGTCCAGAAATCACCTTAAGGAATGAAAAATCTACAAACAGACCTCTTTTAGTCACTAGCCAGGAGAAGACAGAGATCACACCATCAGGTCCACCTCACTCAAGATAATTGAAAGTTCTTCAAAAGCCTTCAGGATTTTAATTAAAGAGAAAAGAGAACCTTATTCTAGTATGCTAGATTACTCTAGCCATGGAAAGATAGTTGCTATTCTGGTATTGATTGAGTTCCTAGAATAAAATTTTAAGTTTGGTTTTTGCTTCACATTATTCTTTAAACTGAAGATAAGTAAGAGATATAGATGCTTGGATTGAGTCTCAGTCTAAGCAGCAAAAAGAACTTTTAGAGACAAGAGGGATCACAGAGGCTATAATGTGTCCCTGTAACTTCTTGTCAGAAAAGAAACAGATCTACCTATATTTATATTTACATTCTCAAATTAAGAATAACATAAACTGAACCATAAGCACATTGTAGGCCTTGAAAAATCAAATTAAGCACTGACCATTTTTTATTTTTTAAATTACTGATTATTTGGCTTTGCTTATTGTGCATAAAGATAATTTATAACTATTCTCTCATTAATATAAAATAACATACTTTTTATTAATAAGATTTAAACATATTATTCAAGCAATCAAGAGTGTATTTTGTCTTTCTCCCTTCCTTTTTTTCTTTTTTAAATCTCAAAAAATATTTTCAAGATTTTATTAAATTAGAAACTACTAACTTACTGACAGGTCAATATGATTCAATGTAGAAAAAGCTTTGCCTGCCATCAAGGCCTATTCTATCCAGGTTAAATGGTTTAACATTTTACTTCTAAATTCCTCACAGAATGGATAGTCACCCTGTCTTGGTTTGGAAAGACAGGTATCTACCAGGGGAACTGGAGTTTCCCTGAGAATGGAGAATGGAACCTCCCCGCCAAATTATAATTTTGCAATCAAGGGCTTNACTGCCAGGGCCATGTGATGCATCTCACAAGAGGGTGATGGAAATGCAGATGCACCGCTCTGGGGGCGGGGGTACAGCCTGGTGGGGTGCTAATGGCCCATTATCAGAAGGTGTCAGGCCTCTCTCCCACAGATGAAAATAGAATACACATATTTGGCTCCACAACCAGGACACACCCATATGTCCTTGCATACACTTTTATATCATTACTAATGTGGTGATGTGGACTGTAGATGCTGGTAGATGCTGATCTAATTTTTCTACAAGTATGACTTTAGGAAGGAAATTTGTCTGCTTACATGTTTCTGAGAAAAATTTTGCCTACATGTTCAAAACTTGAGCAAGTGAAAATCATTCGACCAGAGAATTCAAAATACAAATTGTAATATTTTTATTTTTTTTTCTCCATGCAACTTTAAATAAGTAATCTTAGTTTTAATTTTTAGAGAAAAAAAACTCCTCAATAGTGTTCAGTGTTCATGTTTTCCTTGTCCTTCTGCTCATGTTTTGCCTGAGCAAATTAAAACACCCATACATAGGTTTCAAAGCTATGTTGCTCTCTAATAATTCAATATATTTGTCTGCTTAACCGAGTCTTTTTTTTTTTTCTCAAAATATGCAGGAATGAAGAATGTACAACCACAAAAATGTCATTCAAGTAGACAGATAAACATAAAAGGGCAAAAAGACATGAGTACATCACATCAGATATTTAATTAAGAAAAATAAAGATGAAGTCAAAATTATTTTAGGACAAATTTCAGAGAGCAGAAATAAATGCAGTAGGTATTACTGAAGACATCAGTAGGTGTAAGCATGTTACATAAACGTTAGTCTATAGTGTCTGTGCATGTATTCAACTGTGACTAGCAATTTCCAGGAAATGTCTTCTCAACCTCTATGAGCTGGTGGCTGACTCTCTTCTAATGTAACACTAATGAGTGGCCTCATTAGCCACATGGGAGATTAGGCCAGGCCAGAAGTGCCCTCTTTGTCCCAGAATTTGTCACCTCTCACGTTCTCCAGGCTTAGTTCCTTGGTGGTTGGGAACAGTTGCACCCGTGAGCAGAGGCTGTGACCTGAATGACTGTGCAGCTGCAAACCATGAGCACATGTTGCTTCAAAGGGGACTGGACATCCATGAGTCCTTCCCCTGGAGTCAACAGAAGGCCAACATCTAAAATGACCATCACTGGCATCATTACACCCTCTAGGGTGTGACCAGCACACCTCTGGCGGGGCTGAAAAATAAATTCTGGAATAAAAAGAAGCATGGCAGCATATGATTTGATGATGAAATCCTAACTGTGTGGAAGTCAATTGTCAGAACTCAACTGATTCAGAGGTGGAATGTTACCCCTTATTATTAATCAGTGTATTTTTAACGTGAATACATAAGTGTGTATACGTGTACATATACACATCCATATTCATTGTGTACCTGAAGCCATATTTTGCATTCGCCGAGAATGCTTTATAATTAAAACATTTGCATATTTAAAGTTCTTTCGTGCAGAAATATTTTCTATCATTGTGCAGTAAATCACAAAATGGGAAAAGGATGCAGAGTTGCCTTATCTTTGAATGATATAAACATTATTTAATGCTTTGTAGAATCCATTTATGGCAGTTTTTAAAGCTTACTGTATTTAAAATGTGCAATTATAAAAAATTTAATCTAACCGCATTCCTACTTTAGGCACTACATGTTAGTATCTTTGACTCTTTATTTTAATGTTAGTGCCTAATTAGGAGATCCATTAAAGATCCCTGATATTTATTGAATGGAAAAAATCCAGTGTAAATACCTTTTTTTAATTATTGTAGTATTTACAGACATAATATAGATAAAAAAATCAAACATAAAAATTAATAAGACTATAAAATGAACCAAGCCTATTTTATAGACATAAAACCAGAAGGTTATTTACAAAATTGGCAAACATAACTGATGAGAACAGCATCTGCGTTAAAGGCTGATTTAATTTTTCTTTTGCAAGATTTAAGATTTTACCCCTTAATCAAATTGGTCTGGGCACAGCACTGTAGAGTGTTGTGTGACATGTGTGTGACATGCTTGCTTTGTAATCCCAGATAAAACTGCATGGCCTTGGACAACTGATTCCTAAACTTGTTTTGTTTTTTGTTTTTTTTTTCACTGTCAGTAGTGTGCAGGGGAAGTAAAGTCTTTGTTTAGAGGTTTCTTGACTAGTTAAATGGAAATGGCCATCCTTATCCATCTTATGTTAAGACGCTACAGGGATTTGGCAACAAATATGTGCAAACTGCTGCTTGTGAATATTAAAAGCAGGCAGATATATGTTATTTATTTGGTTTTACAGTTATACAAATTATTTTATTTATAAAAAGGGAACTAGAAAATATTCTGTGGTGTTTTTAAAAATGAGGCTTTCTCATCTTCCAGAATCATGTTATGATAGGAGTTGGTCAAAGCAGATGATTTGAAAACTGCAAGACAGTATATGCACTAATAAATATACTATGCATTATGCAATGTAAGTTGAGTTTTTCTAATGACATCTCCATTTATAACATTTTTTAAAGCAGAGAGCAGAAGAGACTTCAAACTGAAGGAAATATCATTGACTAATAATTATGAACAAAAATAATAAATGCTTTTTCTCAGTTATGGATCAAGATGAGAAACGAACATTAATTTGATGGTTTTGGAAGAACAGTTTCTGATAAGTCACACGTCTATTGTGCTGTCATTCTAAAGGGAACAGATCCAAGTTTTGAGAATAATTTGCTTCATCTTGTAGCTGGAACATTTACAAATATTACTGTGCCATTTTCTCACTGGAGCTCCCCAGTTAGAGGCTGCCAACTTCACAGCTAATGCACATGAACAGCAAATCACCTGCATCAGTCCAAATGATCCTCCCACACTATTTTAAGTTTAGATACCTGACATTACACTGCATGGGATAAAAACCATCATAGTCTTGGTTATCTGTGGTGATTTTAATGGCAGAGAAGTGGAAGAGCTTCACTGTGACTGGTTAAACTACTGCAAAGGATTGGTAACTGATTGCATCCCAAAGTCTTATGTCTACAAGAAACTGAAGCAGACTGCAAAGAGAGAAAATAATTATTTCTGAAAAAAAAAATAAAGTTAGTTGCAAATCTCCACTAAGAGTGATGATTCTAAGGAAGAGCAAGAAAATATCTTAATCAGACTATGGCTTTGATAATCTTGTGGGTTTCACAGACCTTTGAATTATCTGACTGACAACAGTGAGATCCTTCAAATGAAGAGATGGTTCTGGACAAAGTTGCTTTTGACATGGGAAGCAGAAGAAGAAGGAGAGAGGAAGAAAAAATCTGGCACAAGAACCAGCAGAGAAAACTTGTTCTTGCTGCTCTTCCTCCTGCAGTTGTGGCCTGGGAATCATGGCTGGTTTCCTGCTGCTGATCTTGCACACCACCAGGTTTGGTCTTAGAATCGTTATTTTGCATATTGCAAAATAATGTCAACTATCCATCAAGTTTGGGAACTGCTTGTATCCAGTTTGTATACTGAGCATGATGCTTTGGAATATCCCTTTGGCCAGCTTAGACCATGGTCTTTCTTGGCTTCTCGTGCACCTGCTCACTTGGCAGGGAATGAAACACTGAAAAGTCCTTGATTTGAGTGAATGCTACTTAGGAATAGTAGCATTCACTCAAATCAAGTATTTGGGAACTGCTGTCCCCAAATTTTGAAAACCTGGGAAGAAATAAAAATGTTCAGCTAAAATGAGTCACTTAGAATTTTTTTATTTTCACAGGGAATATTCCATCAGCCCATTTGAAATATCTTCAGGAAGTGGACTTCAAAAAAAAAGAAGTAACATAGTTCAGGATTGAGTGGATGACTGCAAGGCTTTGTGTGTCAGAAGGTGCTGCTGTGCTGCAGGTGGCCCAGGGAGGCCCTCTTTGATGGACACTGTTCTACCATCTCCAGGAGCTCTGGGGGACAGGTGGGGCCAGAGGGAGGCTGATGGAGGTGGTTACAGGCTGGATGTGCTCACAGGGCCCAAAGGCACCCCAGGGTTTTCTTACTCTACAAGTATTAAAAGAAGTACATTTTATGTTTTATAGAGGCAGCCCTTGCAGACCTGCTGTCTCTGTGGTAAGGGTCTTGTAAGTTTACTCAGGGCTTCCAGTCTGCTGTAGTCTATTGAAACATGATTGTATGAACTGGAATCAAGACCAATACCAATCTAATAACTGAATTAGCACTAATTTATGTTGTATTTCATACATCATTAAAGGATAGGTAGAGCTGTACCTTTCCCCTGTATAGTGATCTCTATGAAAAGATTTTGAAAAGTGGGACTAATGCTTTAGCCAAACATTGGGTATAAAAATGTTCTCAGGTTGAATTGAGGATCACATGGAAAAAATAGTCAATTAGGAATGTGTATCTTATGCTAGTGCATTATGAGGATAACAACAGTTCTGGTTCTTGTAATCATTTACTTGTAATAAATACAGTCACAGAGTAACAAATCTACTGCTAGGTTAGTTTTTTTCTGAAAAATAATCTTTTCAGAAGTTTCATAACTTCCACTCCTGCCCCACTCTTTACCATAATCCAAGAATATTAAATGGGTCCTACCAAAGGCCTTTCAACTTCTAGTGNGAAGTTTCATAACTTCCACTCCTGTCCCACTCTTTACCATAATCCACTAGAAGTTGAATCAGAAGTACTTTGTGCTTCAATTTCTGTTGCTGAAAATCTCAGATGTGTGTTTCTGAAAATTTACTAACTAGAGAGATATGTTTAAAATAAAAGCAATAATGCCTCCAAATTAGCTTCCCTGAAATCTAAACAGTCTGTAAACTGTATTCAGAGTCACAAACTGGTCTTTGAGATTGAAAAAAATAGCACTCTGCCAAAATTTCAATTTCCTTATGTCACCATACACTGTGATAACTCCTATCAGGATCACAGTCTTAGATATAATGAGTGTGCTGGAGCTGGTGGGTCATCTTAAGAACTTAACATGGTCTAACCCCAGTGGCATGTAAGTAGTGTGCAGCAACTTGCAAATCTCCTCTCTCCACAGTGGGCAGAAGAACTGAAGAGAAAAAAAAAAGTCATGGAACAGCATAATAACTGAAATAAAGTAAAATATGAAGCTAATGAAAACATTAATTATACTAATAGCAATAATAGTAATAGTAGTAATAGTATTATTAGTAGTAATAATCATAGTAACATAAATAACTGAGAAAGAAAAATAATGCACCAGAGAAACAATTCCTCATCACCCGCTGATGGATGAGCAGGTTGTTCCCAAACACCAACTTCCATGGGCAACTCCCTCCAGTTTGTATACTGAGCATGATGCTTTGGAATATCCCTTTGGCCAGCTTAGACCATGGTCTCTCTTGGCTTCTCGTGCACCTGCTCACTGGCAGGGAATGAGACACTGAAAAGTCCTTGATTTGAGTGAATGCTCCTTAGGAATAACTCAAGCATCAATGTGTTATGAACTTTATTCTCATACTGAATCCAAAATACTGCACTGTACACTCTAGGAAGAAAACTCCTAGCCAGAAGTAGGACAGGAAAGAACTGAGATTTTGTGGCATTAAAAAACACAAAGTTTTTAAAGATGGGAAGACCTATTAAAGCTGCATCTAGAGTTTGTAGGATTCTTGCCAATATCTCTTCCATATAGGCAATGGCACCCTGACAATGTCCATCGTACAATCCCTGTGTGGAGGGGCAGACACATCCACTGTTGACTTGTACTTTCACAGAGCTCACCTACTCTCTCTTTCTTTCTGCAGCTCAGGCAGTGTCCACCAGCTGTGCTTCTAACATTGACAGCTCAAGTCAATGCTTGCAGTTGGGTTGGATGGAAGGAAATATCTCTGCACACAGGAAGGGCCTTTGCAAGAATTTTATAAAGCAACAAGATCAAATCAGCAGGGAAAAACAGCTGCTGCTGAGGACATCAGGTTCCCACCACAAAAATTGTGAAGTTTTATACTTGAAAGTGGTTCTGGTCTGGTCCTTCCTAATGTCCATTAATTGCTGCAGCTCAGTATGTTCATTCCTGGAGCACCTCTCTGAGGTTATTTTCATTCTTCATCAGGTTGCCACAGAACAGTGGGCAGAGGTAGAGGTGGTTCACCTCAAAAACACATTTAAAATTTGAAGAAAAACACTAACACAGATGCACCCATATGACTCTCAATTCTCCTTCCCTAATACACAACCAGATTTGTTCAAAAAGTGGAAATCTATACTTCCCAATGCCTCTTTAATTTTATTCCCTACTTCCCTCTGTATATTATGTTAGGTTTTGTATCCCCTTTCTTTTCCCAATAGCTTCCTTTGCCTGTGCAGTTATCATCCAACTGTATGATGCTTTGGCAGAACAACTGCTGTGTCCAAGCTTCCTGTATTAAATCGGCATTTCTGAGGGTGGAGGCTAGAGTTTGTAAAAAAGGAGATGATGTTTAACAGAGGGTGGCACCTATTTAAAATATGTTTTCAAGTTTTTTACTAAGGAGACACAAAGAGAATGAAACTTGTTTTTTGTTAAGTCTCAGTACAGAGAATAAATTTAAAAAGCATTTAATAAATACTTGAACGATAATTTATTTCATTTTACTTTAATTGCTGTACAGTCAATGCTTAAATTTTACAATCCTTAGTCACAAAGGACTTTAAGGTCATGCTGCAGGCAAGACTCGTTCCAAAACAAAAGTGGCAAAATACATACAGCATTTTCTACTCATACCTTATGCATTATTTGAATTTCTTCCTGGAAACCTTGGTCATTCTGTACCTGGACATTTCACTGGGTGGTGAAGTGAGCCAGATGCTGTGTTAGCAGCATCCTACTCCTGTATGTCTGGACTGCTGAACACCCTAACCCATAGGCTACAGCAGCTGATATTCCCTACTCGTCTCTAGAAGCCTAGAACTAGTTTTTGCAATGTTATATGTTCTATTTTGGAGATAGAGCTTTTACTTTCTTGGGGTTCTGTTCACAAAGGCTACAGGTCTGTCCTGCTAAGGACATCACTCAGGACTTTTATCTGTACAGTGTTAGTGGGATGCACTTACTGACAAATCTAAAATTACAAAGGATTTATAAAGGGAAATAGATTTATTTGTAGATTTTTAAAAATTATTTTTTATTTTCTAGATTTTCTCCAAAGCATATTTTGTTAAATTCTTGTGAATTTTCAAACAGAAAAACAGTAATTTCTAAAATTCCTAAATAAGCTTTCAACTGATGAACTTTCCCTATTTTTTATTGAAAATAAAAGTGTCTTTCTGCTTATAAAAAGTCTGAAGACTCTGTCATTAGCAAAGCACTTAAACTATGTACTCTATCAAGCAGCTTTTTGCTTTTCCCATAAGATTCAGCATATTTAGGGCTGTAGAGATGACAGGTTGGGGTTGTGTCAGTTTGTCTGTCTATACAGCAACGTAGATTGAAAATCTATATCTCTTTTTCTTCTATGACAAAACTTAAAAATTTACTGTATTTTAAAAATATTGCCTGTTGAATTAATCAGGATAATGTTCTTCCTGGAACTGAAAAAACAGAAAAAGTCCTCCTCACTGGGTAGCTGAGAACATTCAGGGTGTCTGGAAACACTTGATGGAAGATGAGAGAAGTAAACATTTGTGATGGAAAATATTTATTCTTCTTGTATGGTCAGCACTTTTATTTTGTACTCCATGATGGCCTTACACTATCATCTCATGCACTTTTAAGCCTTCCCTCACCAGGATCACAGGAGGGAAATTGCAACACATTCAGGCTATTGCAGCATTTGCCTTGAAAATCACTTTGCCTCTAGCAGGGACAAAATTACATGAGACCATTAAGTATTAAAAGTCCTGGCTTCATCCAGTGTTTAGTTTTTCTGAGTATGCACCTTTGTGGTAGCAACATTTATGTTTGTCAGGATGCTCATTGAAGGTTTTCTGCCAGTTCTTCAACAAAACATTCTTGTCATAGCAACACACTACCAGCAAGGATAATGTGAGCTGAATAAAGATATGGGCATTTCAGTCTCCAAATTTGGCTTAATTTTGCCCCAGGAACCTGCAAAGTCTTTAAAGACACACTGACTTAACTGAGTCTCCTCTGACTTATGTCAATCCATACCACTATCACAGACATCAACCATGTTTTCAGAATCCTTATTTTGCTCTTTCCTCCTATTGGTAGACGTTTATAGGGCACAACTGGCAAAGAAAAAAAGAAAAGGAACTTGAGAACTCTGGACTGGAGTTTGGGACCCAGTCCAGACCCTCTCCTGACAAGTTCCAAGCCTAATGCACATATGATATTGTAAGGGTTTGTTCAGGTTCCCAAGGACAGAAAGAAATATATGGGAATGGCTAATTTTTGGAGGAAGGTGAAAGAGACTTATGAAGACAGAGTAGCTTTCCACCTGTAGCTTGATGGCAGATAATAACACTTTTTGACAAGAAAACCAAGCACTTGCATATACAATTATTTAGATTGTTTAATGGCAGCAGTAATGGGGAAGGTTACAACTGTCTATTAGTACAGCTTAGACATTAGACAGTCGTGTTCTTGTCTGTTTCTCAGATGAGCACTGTGCAGATGTGTGTGCCCTATCATTATTAGCCTAAACTAAAAGAGAAGATTTCTGTCATGTCAGAGAGGGGTTCCAAGTGTCAAAGACTATAAAACAATACTCAACTTCTTAGTTCTTCATGGTTTTTTACCTCTAATTTGTCTACATATATGAAGTTTTTCCAAGTTAAGACATCAGTTACAGTGGGGTTTGGCTTTTTACAAGAGAAAAATCATTAACAAGGTGTGAATAATCATTTACAATGGTGAATAACCCAGTGACTGATTTCAATGCTTATGGACATATGACATTAGTAAAGATCATAATCTTTAAACAGAATGGTCTGTTTTAGTATCTAATCTGGTAAGGGCATCTGCCCACACTGAACTCACAGGAAGAATGTGGCTATAGAGAAGTATGACTCAGTTTGCATTCAATAGGAATGGACCCCATCAGCACAAAATAAAAGCAAGTTGTGTGCCTCACCCTCCTAAGCCCCTTTGAATATCCCAGCCACTGTTTTATTCTGCCAGATGGGTTGATGACAAGTAGCAATCAGAAACTCTCTAGTTTAGTGCTATTAAAATCATTACTGGAGGAATTTGGAAAAAAGACATCAGCATTCTTTCATTGCACTAAAATATTCTTTCTTTTAGGAACTGAGTCATAACAAGCTGAGATATATTTACTACTTAGACAATTTTTAAACATTATAGAGTACTTGCTCAGAATATTACTACCATGAGCAAGACAATTGACATTTTCAACTTTAATATGAATAAACAATGCAGTACATTAGTACTGCAACAATGCAAATGACTGCAGTACCTCTTCCATTAATACTGCTCAACCAGGAAATTACTTTTAATTATGGTAGCTGGGACATATGTATCTTGTATTTATGACTTCCCAGCAAATGCAGCTCAGAGTGGAAAGGCACATTTTATTACTATGAGTGAAACTTCCTTAGTCTTAGGGTTTATTTGTTTGTTTAAAATAAATGAGACACTACATCTCACCTACTGAATTTCACCACAAGACCTGTTAGGAGACCATCTGAATTCTGTTTTCCCATCCTGTATCAGGATCCCTCTGGATTAGATTTATTGTTGCTCAAACCCATAGCAGTCTCCTCTCTGATGATGAGGGCTAAAAGTAGTTCCCTCCCAAGCCCAGCTCAGTAACTGTAATATCCAAACACACAGAGAAGGCAGATGTGTTAGTTGGTAGGTGAATGTTCTCTTTCACCACTTCCAGCCAAGAAATAAGGCCTCAGTGCTGGGCTCAGATAAGGACTTAAATCTGAAAAACTGGAGCTCGATATGGATTGTAAGATACTTTTGAACAGTGGGAACAAAGTCTACTACAAACAAACAGGCAACTCTAGCACAAGTAATTCACTTTGGTGCAGAGGCAAACTCTTCAAAATAAATAGACTAAAGGGTATGTCAGCTCACTGAATAATCAAAGTAATAATATTAGCAATACAGAGATATTTAAAATCTGTAGGCATCTTTTCTATATTTGAAATTTATATCTATATATATATATTATTTTTTTTTACTTCTTTATTCAGTGTTGCCTGCCGTAGTGAGAGAAAAGAGACAGCAGTCTCTTAAGCTGTGAGTGATCCTATTTCAAGCTGGAACTGGGTTACCCAGTAAAGAGGGTTGCAAGATGTATTGGAGCCAACTGCATATGTGTTTTCTTCTCTCTACTTCTTCTATAAATCACTAAGAGCTCTTTAAAGTGAAAAAGTTCTTCCCAATAATGCAAAGTAAATTATATTGTTCCTGCATTTTACAAAAGCTGCAAATCCTATGCAGTTAAGCTCTGTGCCAGGATTCTGCTTCACTGGATCATTACTTGTATAACACAACTAGATATGGGCAGAACACCCCAAATGAAAGCACAGTCAAGCATCCTCCCACATGCAGACATGCTAGTGTTCTTCGGACAAAATATGCAGAGCTTAATGCAACTCCAATGACTCTACTTTGAACATCTTATTCAGATTTTGCCCATATCAATGTTTTTTTGTCTAAAACTCAGCTTCAGCATATAGCAAATCCAAACATCAACACTGCACTTGTGTTTGGTCATACTTGAAACCAGGTGTATGTAAATGGTGTTTATGTCACCTACATGACATCTAATGTCATTCAAAATGGTCCTGTGCAGAAGGATGGGACACTGTGTCCGACAGATCCAACATGCAGAATGATTACACTTGGCAGTATAAAGAATAACTCAATTTAATTCAACTCATTATTTTAGAATCCTTTTAATATGGACAGCAAAGGAAGGCAGACTACACAGAATCAAAGCTCTATATAGAGGTTCAACAGAGACAAGGAGGACACCGGACTTCCTAAATATGTCTATGTGAATAAGTTAAATTTTACTTGTGACTTTCACCTTCTGTGGCAGTAAACTGCTAAAATATTCCCCAACAGAGGTTTGGTGCATTCCAGCTACTATGACTCCCTCAAATTCTCTGATTTTATGTAGCTGCTGTAACTAGCTACTGACAATTGCTAATAAACCATTCATCTGCCTTCTTCTGGAAAGGAAGCATGTTTACTAGCACTTTGTCCTGGTAGTTAGAAGATTCCCAGACATGTTTAGTTTACTTCCATAGCCACAGAGCTTGTAATCATTACCTCATTTTCTGTGAATCTTTTCTATATTTTGAATTAGGATACAAAGATAGTTTGGAGTACAATAGGATTCAGGATTCCAGAGTAGTTTGCAGCCTCAAAAAGAGCAGACAACTCTGAGGCTGATCAAGCTGTTGTGGGAGAAAAGTTTCTGGGTAGCAAAGGGTTGGTGGTACAAGAACTGGTTTTGAATCCATAACCCCAAGGTAAATTTCATGATCACACCTCAGGCAAAGAAACTTTCTTCCAGGGCTGCTTGCTGTTTGCCTTTTGTCTGTTTTTTTCCTGGTTTCCTCTTTCCCTGGGAGCATAGCCAGGGTCTGGTCATTCTCCTAAAAAGATAGGCTAGCCCTTCTAGCCCTGGTCCAGACCTGACAACCTGGACCTTTGTTCTCTGCCCTGCTCCAGTGGTCTTGCTTAGGCTTTGCTACAAACTATGCTTTGTATTCATAGCAACCCAAAGATGCATGCCATCCCTTTCCTCTTACTTCCCTTCATCCCTCCACATTACTGCTATCATTGCAGAAATCACATGCATATACACACAGAAGAACAAATCACTTCTTCCCAATTAGAATTGCTTGAATAAAAATTGAGAAAAAAGCCAGTAAAATGAAGTGAGTTGTAGTAGCTTGCAGCTTACATGTGTGTTAGATACTTAATCAAATTGTCATTGATTGCGTGTAGGATTTCTGCTAACACTTCAAAAAAGCTGGGAAACTGGACTGATCTTTAACCTGAAGTGGTACAGAAATATCCTCAGATGCTTGTTCTTAAGATGGAAGGACTATCTTTTGGCCCTTCATAGTTAGCTGCTTTTACACTGAAGGAAGGAGAGAGAATTGAAAAAGCCAAACATTGCTGTAACTACTGTAGAAGGAAATGGCATCCCTGGAATATTGTCAAAGGAGGGCAGACAACAGGATCTTCAGGAGGATGCTGAAAACAGTGTCACAACTTACACAAAGGATGACCTCCTGAGGATGAAAGCAACTATCACGTGCAGATTCAGCAGTGCCCACCTGAAGTATGGTTATGCATGTTGGCATTGAGTGGCTCAAATCTAAACTGCCAGATGATCCAGGAATGGTTGGACATGGTGTTAATAAGCACAGAGCCATGAGCCAAGGACTCTGACTGTGGACAGCCACTCTGTCCTGTGCCACTGGAGATCTGTTCCCACCTGCTCTTCATCACTCTGAGCCTAAACTCATTATCTGTTCTGACAAGGCTGTGCCTATGGGTGTTGGCTGTTCTGTTTCGGTCAAAATGAGACAATGAGGCAGTTTATCTTAAATCATATAAACACTACTGCTTAATCTTTTATAACCCAGTTCATTTTAAGTGCACCGAGTCATGGTAGGTTTATTTTGAAATGTCTGACAGAAAACTGAGCTGACTGACAGACCTGCACACCATCCTGCTCCCCTGTTATTACATTGGTGGCCTTTGCCAGGGAGACAGACAAAGCTTGCCAGATGCTGTAACACCAGAAGTCCCTCCAAGGAGAAGCATCAGATGTGTGTGTGCCCACAGCCTGCAGGATACATATTGGTAAAATGTCTTCTAGGAGTGACACTAACCTTCAGACTAGACTAAGCCGACTGTGTTACTAAGGAAAAATAAAACACAAAATTCTCAGAAATTCCAGTTTCTACCTTCATTTTTCTTTGGAAAAAAAATCTGTCTAGTGGCATTACTGCTCAGAATACAGCTACTGTAAAACGTCTTCAACTGTTTCTGAGAAAATATCAATTTCCTCTACATCTAATACTTCTAATATACAGACCGTAAGGCCTTTTGTATCACAGTTAAGTTTATCTGAGCTATCTGAAACACAGAAAAAATGCAAAGAAGTTTCTAATGTTGTTTTATGTAGTTATTCAGAAGATAGGAAAAAAATAAAAACTGTCTTGTAGACAAAGAGAGGGTGGGAAGCAATTTATCCTCCTGCTTCCCTATTATGCAACCAGTTCCTATTCTTAAGTGCACAAATAAAATACGAGTAAATTGAAATAAATCAAATCAATTACATTTCACAGTTTCAAGCTCTACATTATGTCTTGGCTGTAATAATATACATTATCATTAATGGCTTTCACTTTAGAGTGTTGAAAGTCAGATTTGTTATTGTCATCTTCATTCCTTGACCTTTACTATCAGCATTGCTCACATGAAATTATTACTCTGCTGTCACACTTCAAGAAACCATGTAATAAGGTCAACTATGCATCACTCTAAGTCATCTAAGGCTATTTTACCATATTTGCTTCGTGAGAAATGTGTAAGATCACTGCAATTATATACAATGATAGTTAGACTTCATGCTATATACAACTCATATTTCAATTATATTAAAAAATAGTACTGCCAGAGGACTAGTGTAACATTTTATCACCATGAATCCAATATCCATTTAACTGAGATGCAACAATGGACAACTTCAATTTCTGAACTGAATACTTATATTCTGGAGAAATATATGTTATTCTGGAGAAAAAATATTGTTTTCTACCCTCCAATTAAAAGTGTTTATCTGCTTTTTGGTTTTGATATTCATTAGGATTTGCTGGGTTTGGGGGAGTAATAAAGGTTAAATTTCATATAAGAGTTCAGAATTGAAAAAATAGATTTATTGCTGAACATTTAAATTCCTACAGAGATTTGTGGTATACTGCAGTATATCAAAGAAATCTGAATTAAGAGTGTGTTTTTCCTTATATTAAGGAAGATAGCAGGAGAAAAATTCTCTGTTCAGCAATCACTGCCATAAAATGATATAAATGCAATTACATTACCAAGGGATCTCATTTTGACAACCCAATAGGGCAACCACATTTTCTGCTTATAATATATAAAAGATCCCAAGCACTTGAGTCTCCTCAGCTTTTTGAGCTCTGATTGTTATTTCTTATACTGAGGATGGAGGATGCTTTTATTCTGTGGATGAAAAGGAAAAAGGAAGACACATTTGCAGTGGCAGTGGATGAGTGGAAAGGCCTTCCTAGGGACCATCAGGCAACTGGCTGGACAGTTACATAACCAGAAGAGGTCCAATGCCATTTAGATATTTGATATCTCTGCTTTGCAAATCAGAATGCACAGCGGCTTCAGCTCTTGCTACTAGTCCTAAATAAAGTGGCCAGGCCATTGGATCACTCATTATCATCAACAACACAGGCAAAGGTCAAAATCCACTTGGTTGAAAGAACAGCTTATGGAAAAAAGGACTTAAAACATATTGCATGGGTTTTTTTCTCCTTTTATGATCTTGAAGTTCTGAGAAGGTCAAATATTGGTTCACTAGTCAATTGCCTAGTCAAGGATTGCCTAGTTATTTATGTTTTATAGCAGCTGGACCAATAAGCTACTAGAAATGGTAGTCTGAGATTACCTATGCATGTACACATCACAGAATCAGAAAAAGCACAGAATTCCTTTCTGGTTCAGCTATAATAAAAAGAGAAATTCAAGCAGCTTATGCAGTTCTTACACCCACATTACCAGAAAAAAAAAATAAATTCAAAGGAGAGAATTTTCAGGAAAGAGCAATAAAACTAGGTGCCAATTTACTAAGAAAGATTTTAAAAATTTACTCTTGCCCAGGAACAGTGTAATAGAGACAGAGTGGCAGACTGAATATACTAGTGTTATCTATTTTATTTAGGGTTTATAGAATAAAATTAACAGTTAGTAGAACTAATATCAAGAAAGGAAACAGGAAGATCAACACATGCTATGTGGGCATTTTAGGAATGGAATCACTGGCACTTTTATACCACTCACAGTAACAGATCAGTGTATTGAGCCCATTCCCAGAAAGCATGACTTGTTCTGCCATGGAGAGCAGTCAGTTCAATGGCAGGAAAAAGCAACTGCTTTTCTACTTCTGATTTTTATGCCTGTTAACTTTCTTTCCATTCCTGCTGTGGAAAAGAACTCTTGGTAATAAAAGGCATTCAATATAAAACATAAATTCCTATAAAATTACTTATAGGTTATGTAGAAGAGAAAAGGCAATTATTTTCTTCCCTGGAAATAATTAATCAAGCTTTCTGTGGTGAAAAGTTTTGAAAGAACATAAAGCTCACATTTTTACAGAAAACATAAGTTTTCTCTGAAGAAATGAAAGCTTTCTCTGAAGAAACAGAAACAGAGGTAGTTTCCTATCCTAAAATAAGACATCATTATGAAAGAAAAAAAAAATAATGACAATAGTATAAACATTAATAAATGTGTAATAATTCCTGTTTCTATTTCTTGCATTACTTGGGCATAGCAACTGATTTTCTGCTAATTGAGCAGAAAGTGTTTTTACAAGTGTACTAAAATTTCTGTCTCCTTTCCATTGACCTAATGCTTTAATTTTTTTAACCCAGTTCACTGAAAGTTTGCTGCAGAGAGCTCAAAACTTTGATTTTTCCAACAAGCATCTCTCTCATCCATGTGTATGCTGCCCACTACCTAGTGAATTAAGAAACCAGCAGGTAATAGAACACATCCTTCATGAGGATCCTGAGCAATTCTTGTGCACCTCCCATTCCTAAGTCACATAGCATGATACATTCATGACACAGAGCTGGTATGAGTTTGCTAGGCAGCTGCAAACACCTGTGCTAGGTCTCTTACTTGCATGCCCAGTCTGTACAAAGAGAGCTTTGGGACTCCTGACGAACTTTTATCCTTCAACCCACGAAAAACAATGTAGTCAGGCAACTGCATATTAACATTATTTTATGAAAGAAACATTATTTATTCATGTCTAGATTTCCCAGCTAAAAGCTAGGCTCCAATCTGCCAATTGTTATGTACACAACATGGTAAAATAATATCTGTACTGAGGAGTCTACAAACAAGGCATACCAAAAATAGCAAAAAAAAGAAGAGGCACATGCAGGAGTAACTTGCTTTTGTCTACAGAGCAAAGCCAAGGAGACTGTGAAATAAGTCAATACTGTGGTTAATAGGTAGTCATCTAAACTCACTGCCAAGAGCAAAAAAACTTTTTTTTTTTAATATGCCATAATTCAATTAACAAAAATACTTAGAAATGAGACTTATTTGCAAATATATGCTTAGTCGTGGCATTATACTTATCAAAAGACCATGATCCCACATGTCAAAATTTATATTGTTTAGTTCTAAACAAAAACATACATCTTCATATATTCAGACTCTTGATTAGAGTAAGTTTTTATCAGAGGGCATACCATTCTATCTACATAAATCGGCTGCCAAATAATCTGAACGGGTATTTTGCATAGTTAATACTGTATGATTTTGATGTGCATAGATTAATCTGATTTCATATTACTTTACATTAAAACATCTAACCTACCTCATTCTTTATTTCCCTGGGGAATACAATCAAATTCTGCACTCAACAGCCTAGTTCATGTCTATTGGACATACTGATTCAGTATCCAAGGGATAATATGTCATGTATTTCAGCTACCACAACTCAACTGAAGTAAATACAACATACAACTTTGAGCTGACAACACTGGTCTCAGTCCAGCAGAAGATATGTGCTGTCTTCCAGATAATTTAAATACCAACAGGCTGGATTTTTTCATCCAACAGCATGTCTGTGTCCTGAGGGAAATTTCTCTTACAGTCCAGTTCCAGATCTGTTTAAGACAGCAAGATCCAGTGCTGTGACTGAAAAGGGCCATCCCACCCTTTTCTTACCACCAGCCTACTCAGTTTCATGACACCATGTATCCCCTTGGGCTGCAGGAAGCATTTGTGCAACTGCACTCAAAACTAGTCAGGAACTGGTGTCAGTTCAAAAAAAAACCCAACACAATGAAAATTAGTTTGATTCCAAGGACTGAAACAAAAAATTGCATGATGCCTTTTCCTGGTCTTAAAAATTGAGAGCCAGACACAGTTAAGGAATAAGGGGTTTTTACCTTGGTATTTTAACAAGGATCCTTATTGGTGCGCCACTTCATCAAGGTGGAATGTGCCACAGTGCCCACACACAATAAATTGCATATATAATTTATATACCCTTCAAATTATCTCTAACAAAGATGCCCCAATGGGAGTCCTGGATGAATGGCATGATATTCCCCCATCTGAGGATTCCCTCCTGGATGGGCCAAATCTCCAGTTTATAGGGCATATTTTAAGGAGAGGGGCTTGGCTTCTCAAGATAGTGTGGGGTTTTCTGGCCTCATACTATGACACCTTTAGGGTGTTTGGTCCCCTGGCATAACAATACTAGGGCTATGCCAAGTTACCAGACTTAAGGAATTACAAGTATGCATGCTAAGAGTACTGAGGATACATAAAAGTTATGTAAGTATATAAAAGAAAAGGCAAAAAATCAGCTTGGCATCAAGATGAGGAATAGGTGGAACTGTCCCTTTTGTTGGATGATCATCTATAGTTGAAACATATTTACAGTCTAGGCTTATCTAGAAATTTGGCTCAAAATGTGGGGTTTTTTTATATGATATTTTATATTTTGCCTATAGATCTAGTATTCCAGGTTATGTGTTCCTCAAAGTACTCTTCTTATCCCATCTCATAAATCCATTCATAAGTCTTTTCAGAAATCATTGGACAAAATAAATCTATGGCACATGCCTTATGATAAGGTGCTTGTCTACCAGACACATGGGAAACCCAACTGTAGGGCTTCTCGACTATATGACTCAGCTTTTTCAGAATGTCTTATATCAAAAGCCTCAAGTTACATGGTGGTCAAAAGCCTTCTCTTTTTTTACATCTAAGATTTTGTATTCATTCTATGTACCCCAATCTGCAGTTGATTGACACATCCTACTCAAGGGATATTTCGCTTTTTCTCAGCTTATCAAGAGAGGATGTAGAACTTATTAGCACTACAGTCACCAAGCTGATAAGTGCTAAAAATGTTTTCTTTGTGTAATAAAAGTTCCTGTAGAATACCTTGGAAGTACTACCCTGCAGCACTACTAGGTGTGTCCTGTCCTGACACCGCCCTTTCTCCTGCCTGCCTGCTATGAGCTCTTCATCCTTTCAGAGCTCCCATCTCTGATTTCCAGGGCTGCTCAATCTTCTTTACAACCTCTCCTGTCTCCTGGCTATTGGCTATGATTCTTCATGAACTTGAATTGACTTGACTTTATACATGCCAGAGCATTTTCTTTTTAACAGGAGACTCCAGAGAAAGTCATATCCCTTTAAGCATTGAAAAGGATAAAGTCCCATGCTTTTTATGATGACTGAACTAAAGCTCAGAATAGCAATTTACAATTCATTGTAAAAACGTGTTGTTCTTTCATGGTGAGTTGATGTTGGCTGTCTGTCAGGTGCCACCAAGCCACTCTCTCAGTCCCCTTCCTCAGCAGGACAGGGAGAGAAAAGATGAAAAACTCATGGGCTGAGATAGAGGCAGTTTAATATAAAAAAGCAAAGACCACATAGCAGAAGAGAAAAGCAAACCAGGTTTTCTCTGCGTCCCAGGTGATGTTCAGCCCCTTCCTGGGCAGTAGTGCCTCAGTATATATACAGTGGTGGCTTCAGATGACAAACACCTGAATAAAAGACACATCTCCATCCATTCCTCCTCCTTCCTTTTGGATTTTATTGCTGAGTAAGATGCCATATGGGATGGAATATCCCTTGTGTCAGCTTGGGTCAGCTGGCTCTGTCCCTATGTCCCTTCCCAATCTTTTGCCCATCCCCAGCCTACTGGCCCTCGGAGTAGGGTTGCACAGCAGTAGCCAAAACACTGAAGTATTATCAACACTATTCTAGCTACAACCATAAAGCACAGCACTGTGAGGGCTGCTATGGGAAGAGATAAGTAGCTCCATCACAGCACACCTTTGTAGGTGTGCACATTTGAAAGCAAATTCTGATTTTGTCAAAAGTGAGATTGCTCAATCTGGTGAAATTGCTTAATTCTTCAGGCAGATTGCAAATACATATTTTAGCTATGGAAAAGGAAAGTTGCTGGGCTTTGTTTCCAGATTTGATAGGTAATTGTTCTCCAATTGGCTTGTCATGCCAGTACTTCTAAAACCTTCACATAAAGTCTCCATAAATAGTGAGGCAATTCAGTGCTCTACTTTCCACTAACTTCCACCACTGATCAAAAGATAACAGGATCTCAAAAACTAATATGAGTGGGAACAAATATAGCCAAAACATTAACTAAGAAGTTTGAATGCTTATGTGGAAACTTTTTTCCCCTCTTTTTTTTTTTTTTTATTTCCAATGGTCAGTATCACAAGAAGTGTTGATATAATTATTGAGCGGACATTTCTTTGTAAAGCGCCACAAACATAAAATTGCTTCAATAGTAAGACTTCAAGATCAAAGTTAAAAATACTTCATTTAGTTGTGATGACAATTCTGTTAATTGAGCAATTTCAAAGGTATGTAACTTTTGCTATTTCAATTGCCTCTTTGTAATTAGGGACTTTTCAAAGAGCTTGGTCTCTCTCTGCAGAACCTTTCAACTGACCACTGTGTCAGCACCATAACGAGATGAGTGGGAAGCTAGTCTCCTGAGAGAAGAGTCATGCCATATTGGTTAATCCAGTCTTCTGCTACTATAAACCACTCAGTTCTACACAACAGAAAGCCCTGAATTTTCTCAGCTGCTGTCTTTCCCAGTAAATCAGCTGCAAACAATTCAGCTTTTTGAGAAAAATATATATATTTATGAATTTTCTGATACTTATGATACTTATGATACATATAAATTATGAATAATCTGGAAATACCTTGGTTTTGGAACAGATGTCCAGTGTCAAAGCATTGACTTTAAATGGTCTTACAGATTGCAATTACTATAAACAGCACTATATTGTCACTTCCATTTGAGATATTAAAAAAATTAAATTTTAAAAAAGAACAAGAGTACTTTTGTATTAAACTAATTATCTATGTAGCTTGAACTTTTGATTATATCTGCTATAAAAATGCTGTCATATTCCTATATTCTTCAATTGAGACAAAATTCCCATTATCTTCAAGAAGAATCCAAGATTGGGGTGCTCAGAGGAGACAATGGATGAACAGTGCTTTCAATGTGTCATCTGAATACCTTGTATTTACCATTTGAGTCTCCAGTGACTTACTATCATTTACAATATCAACATTTTTTCAGAATTTTATTGCATTTCCAGGGAAAATAAACTTTGGAGGGGAAACATACAATAGTTCTTCTCATTTTAGAAAAAAACAAGCAAACAAAAAACAACGTAGAAAAGAAATAATCAGAGTTATGCAACACCATCTAGAAAGAAGTTATTTTATCACTGTTTGAAATAAATGGCCATTCAAAAGGGCATAGTCTGGAATGTTTTCTTGCAATTCTAGTTTGAGCTAGTAGGATAATGTTTGGCAGAGCTCAGCTGTCTTCATAACAAAATGCCTCTGCACAAACATTGCTCATTACAAATTAAAAACAGTAGTGCAAAAAGCTACAAATATAAAGAGAAAAGACAAAGAAAAATATGTCTTTGAACAAAGCTGACAGGAGAAAGATTATTTTTAAAGTTTTTATAAAATTTAATTTTAAATGGGATAAAACTTATAACAAATTAATATGCAAAAATAAAATTACATGAGTTAATCTAGTAGAAGAAAATGCATCACAGTTATAGACAGGAATAATAAAAACAAATGCTATACTGCAATCTCAAAAAAATTAAAAATGTTTATTATATTATGATCTCACATAAATAAGAAAAAATGTCTGAACAACAGTCTTCTGTGGAAATATATTTCTATTTGGTTTCCAAAATAATTGCTAAATCCATCTTTACTAAGTACTTTTTTTAATTAAAAAAAATCACAAGACAAACTGTTCAGTGTTTCATTGCTTGCTTGTATGTTTATATGATTCATAAAAATGTATATTTGAGGTTCCTGTGGTGTTTTTTCCTGCTTTAGACAAGATATTTTTCAAAAAATATTGCTACTTAGAGTTTAAAAATTCCAAAAAGACTCAATTTTGATGCTTTATCTGATTTTGTGAAATTTGGCTCAGTATTTATTGCTCATAAGGATTTAGAAAAATTATAGGAGTGAGAAATTTCCTTATAAGTGCCTCACATTTTAGCAGAAATTATGAGTCATTTTAGTCATTTCCCCCTATCTCTTAATGTCTCCCTTTAAAAAGCAAAGTAGTAAAAACTTCTCTTTTACCCCACATCTCTCATATCCCACCTGAGACCTCATTTACTTTGGTGCTATCTGTGGGATCCAAACCAGAGGACACATTTCAATGCTCTGCTACAAACACAGAGAATACTCCAGCAGTACCCATCACCTTTCCCTGCTGCCTACAAGACCTCAGACAGAGCCATTGAAGCCCATTGTAAGCTTCCTACTAATTCTGAAGGCCAGCAGACCAATATTTCAGTTTCCTTTCATCATATAGCTCCCAAGCTGTTCTCTTCCCATGCTGGTCAGAAATACCATCAGTTCACTAACCACTGTCCGTCTGAATCCTCTTTGCCCATCACTGCCTCTTCCTGGCTGCTCTCAAGAATGAATCTACTTTCCTTGTGTTGCCCAAATTCACGAAGAGTTTCAGAGTGAGACCTTTGGTCTGTGCGAATTTCTGCACTATAGATTCATTCTCCTGCTTCAAGTCTGGCAGCCCAGCCAGTGTCTCCAGCCCAGCTGCCACGTACTCAACAACAGAAACCATCAATTTAATAACTGAAAACTTGTTGACAGTGCTCCACTTTGCCCACCCTTACTTAGGATCTGCCTCACTCACACAAGCACCACAAGAGGAGCAAAACCAAAGCAGGGAGATGGGAAGCTGAGCTTCTACAGCCAACAAACCACCTTATCTCAGGAAGTTCTACTGCAAGGCCATAGGCTATTTCTAGAAAAATGAGCAACGCACCTGCTAACAAGGACTGCCTCGACATGTAATGCAAGGGAAAGCTTCCAACCCATTTTCATGCCAGATACAATCAAAATCACTGAACGAGGGGGAAGTTCACTGTCTTGTGAAGCAGATGAAAGATTTGATCAGGAAATAACAGAGGAATTCATTTCTGTGACATATGCAGGCATCAGCTATAAGACTTTGAATATGACCAGAAAATATGCCTTACTTTCAGGAGTGTTACCAGCCATAATTTTTTTTTTTTCAAATTGGAAATATTCTCTTGGGAAGGTACCTTAACTTACTGATTAAATCAGTAATATGGTCTCTAAGAAAACTGGCCAAGAACATCTTCTCTGGCATGCATGAGCCGTAAGGAGTCCCCCAGGCACTGAAGAACTCCCATTGCAGGAGCATGGTGACAAGGTTTCCACATGTGCTTCCTTTTCTCTCTTGAGCTCTCTCACAAGGCAGAGAGGGAGCTTGCTGGAGTTCTCCACCTTCCCTGCTTTCAGCAGCATCACAGAGAATTCACATTGCACAGACTCTTGTGTAGGTTTTGGCTCTGTGACCTCTCAAATATTTCTCACCCTTAGCAATAGTCCAAACCTAGATGTAGCATAATGGCACCTTTCCCCACACATGCATTCTGTGATATGCCTCTGACTTGCTCTATATAACCCAGAGCCCTTGCACAAAGATATATAACCCCCATCTGGGCTTTACTCTGATGTGTTCCCAGCTTTCAGATATGTCTCTTACAGTAAACCACTTGCTTATCTAAAAATTCTACTTTAGAAGCTCACAGTCAGGAAAGACACTATGAGCTTAGCCCTGCCTTGTAAAGCAAGAATTAACCTCTCTTCAGAGGAAATTATTTTTAGAATTTATTCCAGACATGTTTAGTCTACTTCAAATATGTTTGCACTCTCTCTGTCTTCAAAAAACATGATGTAAATATTTATTACAGATTCCTGATTGTAAGACTTTTTTCTGATTGCAAGTGTGACACATTAAATCATATCTTTACGTCTTCTCATATTTAGGGAAGGGAATTAGTATAATTTCTTGACATATTTATCTCTTTCAGACGGAACTAGTTAGAATTGCACTTATAAATCGCAGACATTTTCCATTAACTTAACTTATTACAATAATCATGTATGATATTACTCATATAAATCAGAAAAGAAACCAATGTTGACAGTTTCCATTTCTAAGAATATTATTTCTTTATTAATTAGTTTCATATAGTCATCGACTCTTTAATGAAGGTCCATTAATATTTTCAGAATGATTGGTAATGTATAAATCATGTTAATAACAAATAATCAACAAAAGATATCTTCCTGGATTGGCCTACAGATGTGGAGTAGTACAGGGCCTGATCACAACCCAGCCATCTCACTCTTCAAGCCCTGTTGCTGTTAGAGAATCTTTACATTGTTTTGCAAACATGACATACTGAAATAGGGTACATCTACCCTCTGCAATGTGTACACATGCATATGTAAAGAGATTGGCCTATAGACATGCAGTGCTATAAAAAATGGAATCTATTGATCTTGCATTTTTGTAGGGAATCATAACCAAATTGATCAGAAATTTTCCTGTGCAACAATTTTCTCTCCCCAGGAGATGCCAGTTCAGTGACAAACAAATCAAAACATTTCACAGACTTCTTGCCCAGTTTCTGCTCACCCACCTTCTCAACAAGTAGCTTGGAAAGTTCTCAGAAGGCAAAATTCAGCTGGCAAACCAGAGCAACTTGAAAAGCTGCAAGCCCTCAAAAATCTGGGTTCTCATCCCAAGGTTTTTGTACAAGGTCCCCAGAAATGTATCTTTTATAAAGTGAGGAGACCAGTCTTCACAGGTTCCTTAGGATTCCATAACTTTGGGAGATAGATGCTTTTCTGCCAAGGCAAGGATGTTGGGAACCTCACAGATGTTCCACAAAAAACAACATTTTTTTTGTTTTAAGGACTGATAAACTTATTGCTCTTACCTTGCTCTTATTGCTGTTTCCTTTCATCTTTCAAATGGCATACAGAGTTGCAGTGACTGCAGTGAATATTCTGGGTGATCCTCAGCAGATCACTTCAGTTTCTAGAGCTCTACTTGCCCCCCTCCATCTTTTGTCTGTCTTTTGTATCAAAAGAAATACTGTCTCCTGCTCCATGTGCACGCCATGACTGGCACAGGGATTTCTGGGGCTCGGTTAGTAAAAGGTGTGAAATGGAGTCTTCTTCATTTCTTTTCAGAAATTTGCTGTAATATTCACAAGTGAGAATACTTCGATACCTCCCAGCTGACTTTCCAGTAGTTAAACCTTTGAGTTAGACACCAGTAGCCTCTGGAATAGCTCCAGCACTGTAATGTCTGTAACCAGTGCACATTTGAAAAATAAATAGGTTGCTTTAGATTTCTTGAAAGGGGTCAGAAAGATAACTCTAGTGGTAGAAGTCTTCTGTATGAAATCTTTATGGCAGCTAAAGCCCAGTCAGCCCTAGCAGACACTACTCCACAAATATTTCCCAGGGCCGACCTTGATGGAGCCAGGGTAATTATCTCCACATTGGCTCCCTTCTTGTGCTCTGCTGCACTGCCAACAAGGGGAGCAGTTACTGCAAGATGCTGTGGTGGTTTCTGCAGCACAGACACTTGTCTGCTAGAAACAAGCAGTACACTATTGGCACGGAGGGAAATGCCAAATTGCCCCAAATTGCCGTACACAGCCACACCCTGAGTAAGCACGGGTTTGCAGTCAGAGCCTCTTAGATACAGCAGTGCTTGCTGCATGAAATACCTTCTGTACCTAGTTCCTCCATGCTCAATAATGGCTTATTATGCATCAAATATTTCTCTTGCTTCATAAGAATTAAACATTAAGAAATCATGGCTTCTGCTGCTGCTACCAAAAAAAAAAAAAAAAAAAAAAAAAAATTATTGTAACGTAAAAGTAGTATTTTTCACAAGCATACGTAATTGCTGGTTAGAGGCAGCTTCTGATTAGTATTCCACTCCTGCTTCAGCTTTTCACCCAAGTTTTTTGGGAGTGTCATTAACCTACTATATAATTTGCTTCTTTGTTCATTCAGCTCAATCATTCAGTTTACTGTCTTGTGGAATTTAGTCATTTTAGTATAACATTTTCCTGAGAAATGTAATTAAAAAAAAAGACAACTGACAAGGCACATGAAAATTTAGAAATGCACCATGAGAAAATAAAAGAGAAGCCTTATCCGTATTGTCAACGAATCAATTCTACAGAGTAATCCATGATTCTTACTACACTTCTAAATGGGGTGGGAAGAGATAAGATAAATGAAACAATGAAACAGTGAACAACGGCAAAAATAGATGCTTCCAAAGACTATCTATGAATATAGATGGAGAACAATGTAACTGAGTTGATTCATTTATAATGAGTTTAGTTCTGCCTTTCTGATTCCACTGGAAATTAATACTTAAATTTTGGAAGTGCCATTAAATAATGCTTTCTTATCTTTTATTTTTGCACCTGTATGTAAAGGAGAAGGCTCTGGAGGAAAAGACTATGCGCTTACACTTCTCTATTTCCACAGAAAATTTGTAATGTGAGTATGACTATATTCAGTCCCGTGTATTCACAATCATGGAAATGCAACATGGTTGAGGTTGGAAGAGTCCACTGGAGGTCATGTTCAGTGCCCCTGCTCAAGGAGGGTATCCTAGAGCTGCCTAAGGACCTCATTCAGACAGCTTTTGTACTTCTCCATGGACAGAGACTCCACAACCTCTACGGGTAGCTTGTTCAAGTGTTCAGCCACTCTGAGTAAAAAAGCATTTCCTGATGATCAGACAGAACCTCCTGTGTTTCAGTTTGTCCCCTTGTTCTGTTGCCAGATTCCAGTGAAAGCAGACTGGCTCCACCTTCTTTACCATTACCCTTTACACAGGAATCTCCCCTGAGCCTTCTCCAGGCTTAACAATTCCAGCCTTTCCTCATAGAAGAAATGTTCCAATAAAATAGTCATCTCCATGATCTTTTGCTGGAGTATTTTTATTATGTTCCATATGTATTTAAAAATTATTATTCATTAACAAATGTGTCTCATTGATTGCAAACCTTGTATTTTTCAAAAACTAATTAATGATTCACAATTTATCCAAGCACTGTTCTAAACATCCTCCTCAGAGCTATATACTGGTCAGATGAGGTACAGCTAAGCCCCTGATGACTGGTGCAGACTGATGCAGACTGGTGCAGCTGGAGAAACCCAGAACCTCAAGAGATGGAAACAAGGCACTGATGATCTCCAGCTCTTTAGTATAGACTAATTGTCCTGGAAATTAATTAATTTGTCCTGTTCACAAAGCCAGCAAGGGTGGGATGTGAGATAGGGTCAATTCACTACACCAGAAGGTGTCCCAAGCATAATTCTGTGCTTTAATAGCAGGTTTAGGACTAGACTTGATCATTCATCACATCTATCCTGTTTTTATCAGTTATATTCTTTGGACTGGATTTAAAGCAAGTGGGACATTGAAGGGGATTTTTTTTTCCCTGCAGTTATGTGCTGCTCATCTCCCTTTCATATGTTGTCAGACTAATTGATGTTGTGCCATCAAACTATGTAAGACAGACAATGTACAGCCAGATCTTGAGACCACATCACACTTTAGGAAACCTGTGGGACTACTCCTCCCATGGGACTAGTTCAAGTACAGTGCAAACTTAGCCTTTGAGCTCAAGCTAGAGGCAAAGTACAATCAATTATGTCCATCCAACGTATATTAGTCCTGAGAGCCCTGACCCTTCATCCCCCTCATGAAGCTTATTTGAAGTCGATGTTCCTCATTCAATATATATTCACCGAGGGACGTGGAAATTCTTTGGCCATCATCGCCCACAGCAGCATCTGATATGACCTGAACTTCCGTTTCACACAGCTATTCTGATCTCCACCTTCCCTCATCTCTTCAGTCTCTTTACATCAGGACTGAATTTGCCCTTTTTTTCCCCTTTGTTAAGCATCAGAACCTGCATGAGCAGATTCTTCAATAACATTGTGACATTGTTAGATTTGGAAAAATACAAAATCTGTCCTGATCATACAGCAGAGGGAATAAACCAGTCAGATTTGGCATAATGATTTCAAGTAACTGTTTACAAACCCACTGACAGCAAATATCTTTCCATTAAAATCATAAGGCTCTGGATTAGGCATTGGATATTTAAGATTATTCATGGCACTTTAGTGTGGCTTTTGTGTTTTTTAAATAGATTGAGAAGCTCTTAAGAACCTGTTAGTCTTTAGCTTTGCTGATTCCTAACTAAATAATCTAATACACCAAGAGATAGCTTGATTCTTATTCATGCCAGATTACTCTGAACACTGGTGTCCTCTTGGTTGGACCAGGTGTTTCATGTTAAGTGTGTCCTCATCAGTGTGCACTGTCAAACTTACTTCCAATTTTCCTTTTAATTACAGTGCAAGTCCACAGAGTGGAAGTCTACAAAATAGTAACAAATTTACCCACAAGGTCACATACCCTTCAAGTTACAGCCTTCCCATAATAAAGTTGCACCTAAGAATGGGCATTAATGTTTTAGGTGCCTGTAAGTAATTTCAGACTGCTGTATGGTGCTGCCTGCCAGTCCTCCTGCTGCAGACACCGAGTCTTACAGCACAAAGTCTAATAGAACCAGTAGTCAAAGGCACCTGTAAGGTATGTGTGAAACAGGGTAGGAGAGAAACATTGTGTTTAGGTTTTTGTTTTGTTGTTTGAGGGTTTTTTAATACCAAACATATAGATTTTCTTTCCTGATTTTAAGGTATTTAGCTTATTTTCATTTGGAAAAAAAATTGGTTGGAGTTGTTGCCTTTATTTTTTTTTTATCTTACCTTTTACCAAATTTTTTTGAAAATTTTAATACCTCTGTTTTCAGTGCATTGTCATAGTTCATTCTGCATGATTCAACTCAGTTATGCAAGGAATGAGTTTAATTCCAAGTAAAGGGTACTAAGATTCCTCAGCATATATGCTCAGTTCTTAGAAATATGGAGAAAAAAAAATATAATTTCAATTTATAATATATTTTTAAAATTATCCCTACAATTTTCATCAATTTCAAGAAGTATTTCATTTGTGCAATGTTTGATTTGCTCTAAATGATCACAGAGAATGTTGAAAATATAGATGTAATTACTTCTAAAATTGGGTATTATACTAAAACAAATTTATATTAAAAAAATTTCTTTAAGAAATATGAGCCTATTTGATTATATAATAATTTTTAAAATCTCAATACTGTAAGAAGAGTTTCTGGTGATCTGTATTGATGAAAAATCATATGGTGTTTATGCCATCTTAAACAAAACATCAATTGTATCCTTTACTGCAAACCCAAAGAGGACAAAACATGCAATCCATGTGGTTAGTTGGCTCAATGTTGGCTCAGCAGCTCCATTCTCTTATTACAAGTGAGAAAACCACCTCTCTGAAATCACAACATGCTGAGAATACTAGACCACACCAACATGGAATGAATAAATTAGACATAAGTGAGTGCATGATAACCAAAAAGAGGTAGAATCTTTTAGAACATTAAGAGACATCCTTCAAAATCCATGCCTGAGAGAATGTTGCAGAAAGAGAAGAAAACTGTGGACATTAGAAAATTACCACTAAATAAGGAAGAAGTCATAAATACCGAAGTGTCACAGGGGCTAAAAGTCTAAATAATACCAATGTAAAACAGAGACATGGCCACTTGGTTTGTTAGGATTTTTTGTACCAATGTCTGGCTTGCTGGTCCTTTGGCTTGTCTGATAGCATCCTGTCCTCCTTGCCTCATTTGCTCATGAATAAGGAGGCAGTAATTAGTTTAATACTTGGTACATGTCACTCGCTACTGTTATGTCACAAGCTGCCCAGCAAGATTGTGGAACCTCCATCCCTGCAGGTACTCAGAAGCTGTCTGGACAGAGACCTGGACAATTGACTTGAAGTGACCCTACTTCAGGTAGGGGGCTTGGATCAGTGACCTGTCAGCCTCAACCATTTTGGGACATAATGTTAGCCCAAAATTTTGCTTGGTAAAACCAAAACTCTATAACATCACAAGTAACAGAAATGAAGCTTTCTCATATGCTACAAAATGTACAGTTCCAGGGTTCAAACTTCAGATGATTTTACTAATTATTTGCTCCTTCAATGTCAATATATAAACAATCTCATAATATTTCCTGTCACCTTCTTTAAGTTAATATAATGCTCAAGAAGATGCAGCTGTGACAGTTCAAGGAAATCAAACCTTCTTTCCACATAAGGGTGCATTGGAAACAGCCATGTGAGCTCCTTAAGCAAGATGGATCATATATTCTCAGAACTTGTTTGACTCAGATTCTAAAAAGCAGAACTTCTCTTGGGAACATGGAAGAAATCATGGCATAAATACTACTTCTGCTGAGGACAAGATTTGAGGCTAAAAATATGACAGTCAGGAAATATTCTTTTTTTCTGAGAAGACATATCTGAAACATGTCTTACTTGTCAAGTGTAGTTATGATAAGATTCTGGTCACACAGGAGCTCTCTTTCTGCAAAAAAATCTACCAATTCATATTAGAGTTGAAAAATTCTGCCGTGGAATTACCTTGACTATTTCTCTTACAGAAGTAAAAGTCATTGAGGTCTTTTAATGACACAATGAACCTGTCTTGCAGGTCACAGTTTAAATTTCTCAGTGTGAATGTAAACAAACACCAAAATGAATCCAGAATTTTCTTACCTTGTACTTCACAGTAAGATCTTAACAATGTGTTGCAGGACAGTGTTCTCCTTCTGTTCATTAATAAATGTGTTCTTCTGCCATTAATATTAATACAATCTGCAATTAATTTCAGTTGTGCAGCACATTTCTTGGTGATGCTGTTTGCTGTGGTGGACATTTAGTGATCTCTCTGCATATTTCACTCCTTCCATCTTCATCTGATTATTCTGTCTGACTTGGTAAAAATCTCAGTACAAACTGTATTTCTAGAAACTATAGTTAACTTTGAAGGTTTCCCTAAGGTTTCGCCCTCTGTTTTTAAGAATTAAACCTTCAGCTGTAGTGTATTTATTTTTGCTTATTATGAACAATAAATCCAAAAAGTTGTAGGAATCCTTTCAGAACATTCCATGGGCTTCTGTACAATAAGAACAGATCTGTCAATAATGACTATCTCTCACATTAAACCCATTGACTTTGCCCACATCTATTACCCCTCATGTCTATAATTAATAAAAAATTGACAAATAAAATCCATGGATATTATTACTGTTTTTTACTTAAGGTCTGGTTCTTCAAGCACTGAAATTAATAGCAAAATTCCCACAGTTACAGTCAGTGGAGGAATTACACTAGCAGAAAAGGCTTTGGTTCATTTCAGTAGTTAATTCTACTTAGACAGAAGATTTATAATTTCTGCAATCATCTTTTTTCAAAGACGAGGTGCTCATATTGTTAAGGAAGAGTGAATATCACCACAGGCTGAAAAGAATCCCACAACCCAAAAAAAGTATCTTAGCAATCATTCTACAAAGCAACAATTATGCAAAGTTCAGAGACTTAATATCGTACAGTGTCTAATTCATTGCTGGAGTACAGAAAATTATATTTATACTCAGGTTGTGTTTCAAATACAGAAGGATCTGTTTATAATCACATCATAGACAGTCTCACATTCAAGTCTGTTCATTAGTTCCAGCCATGCATATGGGTAGCCAGCTTGGAAAAAATAATTGTCATCTACAGATTATTTCAGACGTGTGTTTAAGTGAAGACTGTTTATACCAAATATACAGGATCTGAATACAAACTACAACCTGTGCTTAAGGCACTAAGCCCACTGGCAGTTTCACCATGAACATGTACAAGCTGATTATTGTGTGAACTTGGAGACAGTGGAATGAGGAACGTTGCTGTGCTGCTCCCGGATGGAGCTTCTGACAGAAGCTCTCATAGATCATCATCTATTATAAATGTCAACAAATTATCTTCTTACTTATCTAAGGTTCAAATTNTTTTTTTTTTTTTTTTTTTTTTTTTTTTTTTTTGGTTTCTTGTGGTGGTGGTGTTAGTTTTGGGTTGTTTGTTTCTGTGTTTATTGTTCTCTGCAACTTGCTAACTAAGGCTACCTAATCTAACTTAGCTGTCTGTACAAGGAAAGTAAATATACAGAAGCCTTTCTCTGGCACTGAAAGCAGCTGGCAGGTCCTGGCCAAGAGGTCAAAGAAGCTGTCCCAGCCCCCATGAGAAGATGGCTGCATGAAAACTGCCTGCTGCCAACAGTCTGACTGCCCATGAACATTTCTGTCCTGTGCCCAGGAATTGCTTAGGGAAATACTATTTAGCTCAAGCCAAAAACCATGCTGGGGACTGTACTAGCAATTTAATGATGTAGAAAATTTGAATTCTAGAGCCTGGGAAAATTCCCTGAGACTGTTTCATTTACTAGTGTGGCTGTAGCCTCAGACCTAGGGGCTTCCTCTAGCCTTTTGCCTCTGTGGAAGAGCCAGGTAAGTTACTTGATAGTGTGCACTTTGAGAAAACATTGAGCCATATGGCACTCTAATTAAATTTAAACATCTGCAGCATCTATTGTTAAGAAACTAAGTAATGAAATTTCTTTCTATCTTTATTGAACTGCCAAAACATAGTTGCTTATGGAGTTAGTTTAAAGTGACTGGTACTTTTATCAATGCTTCTGGATCTCTTCTCAGGGGCACCTACTACCCTCCATTTTGTCTACAGGGAAAAGGAGGTTGGCATTCCTGCTCAGCATGTCACCCAAACTGCATGTTACTGTCTGAAAGAGCAACAACATAGCTGCAAGGCACTTTGCCAAGGGTCAGCAAATATTGATCACAGTCAGCAGTATTACATAAACTGATTTGGAAGACTTGTAGCCCAGCCTATCACTCCACAGCACTTACCAAAATGTGCTAGCCTCCAGTACTGCAAATTCTGCAGTACAGCAGAGATCCTTCCCAGGACAGCTTTGGCACTAGTTTGTTCAGCCTTCTGAGAGTTGCTCACAGTACACGTTCTTCCTGCAACCTGTTACTACAAGGAAGAGTTCAGTTTTCAATTACTTACAATGGTGTAAACATGAGTCACACACTGAGCCAAAATTAATGTCACCCATAGTCCTTGCTCAGTGTTACCTTCCCTGCAAAATGCTTCATGCTGTCAAATGATAAACCCAAGTTAAATGCATTGTGCCTGATAATGCAAGCTTTCAAACAGTTTTCTAACTAATTTTGACTGTAAATGACTACAGAAAATAAACTTTGAAATAATTACATTTTTTGCAGCCCAGACTAGTGCCTAATTATATTCCAAGGAAGTAGTAAACTCTTCTATCACTGATGAATGGTTGGCAACATCGTTTATTTTAATGGATATATATTACTTTGAACTAAGTCTTTGCCATCTGTTCTGCTCCATAATTAGGAATGTAAAAAGAACATATTTCACAATTACATCACTAAAATGTATAATGTATGTGTCTTTAATGCATATGCATGCTCTCTGTACAATACAATATGCATCTGTGATGGTTTTACCATGTTTCAGAAATAAATCAGGATGGACAGAAGCTACTTAGTCATCATCTAGTAATTTTCTTGACTGTCAACTTTGTTCACTAAATTCAGGACATCATAGTAGAAAGATTCTACTGTATAAGCACTTTAAGCAAGGTAAAAGTATACATGTAAAAATGGGAATACATCCAATAGAATCATTTTAATTTCAATGTGTTTAAAAAATAAACTTAAAAGATGTAACTACATTTCTGTAACCATATGTTTCCTGCTGTTTAATGGACAGCTCTAAGATTTTACTGTTATCTCTTGGGATTTACATGAGTAGAGAAACTGAAATTATGACTTATGTAACATTAGTATACCTTAAAGCCAGCAAGAAATCCTGGGGCAAACATGTTTGATTCACTTATATTCTTATATAAGTAGCATTTTCATACTGTTCTGCCCAGAAAAACAAGAAAAGAAGAAAAGGAGAGAGAGAGAAAGAGAGATAGAGAGGGAGAGAGAGAGAGAGAGAAAGAAAGATTATCAATTTTTAAATTTTAACTGTCTTTATGTATTATGACTCATTTGTTTTTTTGTTTACACGGCTATTGGTGGAGTTACTCTTCATCAGTAGCAGAAGATAATTAGACATGGATTCTGCATTGAGCAAAAGTGCCATCAACTGAACAGTATCAGGGAAGTTCTTATGCTCAGCTGGAATTTGGAAACTAACAGTTAATTTGTTACAAGTTTTCAGTAGCAATGCATTTTAAAAAAGATAGCATTAGACTGAAGTCCTACAGAGATATATGAGGGTTTCTGAAAAATCCATGGAAATCATTTTTAACCATATGCCAGCTTCCTAGTGCCATCATGTCCTGAGCCTTATGAAGCCAAGCTAAAAGACCTCCTTAGTCTCACAAATCCTAAGTGAGGGTAATGCCATCATATTAAAGTATCTTCATAGTCCTGCTATACTCACACTTCCACAAGTACTTCCATAGAAGGATATCGTGATTTTAATATCAAGTGGAATATTTCGGGTATCAGGTTTCTATCAACACAGACAGGACAGCATATGGGAAATGCAACAAAGTGCATGCATCACACATGAACCATAGTACTGTGGTCAATCTATGCATCTTTCACACTAAGGATAAACAGTGGAATGAGTCATGCTGTCCACTTCTGCACACTGTGTGTTAACTGTATATTGGAAAGTACCTCGTTTAGATTGTACCGGAGATTTGGGATAATTCTGAGAGGAATTCTGTCTTATTGTCTCAGCTTGCATGCCATTAGTGGAAAGGTTTACACCGCAAAAGAGACTCATTATGATAATAAGCCAGGAGCTGGGAATCACAAGGCTTGATTGAGATTGTATCACAGACTGAAGATGACAGTTTACTTTCTCTTCCTAGTGCCTCTGGATCAACCAAGGTCCCTGTGTGGGTAGCCAATAGCACTGTGATTATGTATGGTTAAGTATTGTTCTAAGGTGGTCAAATTGACTGAAATAAGTAGCGATAAATATCTGAAAAGAAAGCCCCTTAATTTCTGTTACAGAATGAGGAAAAAGAGGGAAACCCAAAAAAAAAAACCAACCCACAGTCCATGTTTCCTGTTAAGCAAACAATTTGAAAGTGAGAAACAGCTGATGCTGCTCTGAGCAGCATACTGGGTATGTTGATCATTTCTGACTTCAGCAACCATTGTCAGTGTATCCAAGAGTACTATCAACAAGCTCAGGAACATAGTTTGTCTATTTAAAATGGATTTAGGATGCAGAAGAATTTTCACAAGTGGCAGATTACTACCCTGGAGGTCTCAGGTAAATATCTGGTAGGTCATTGTTTAATCTTTTTTAAATAGTGCACCTGCAATGCATACTACCTCTCCAAGTGTTGTGCTCTGACATTTTACAAACAGACCAATTGACTCAGTACTACTCCTTTATGTTTTCCTCATGACTGATATAAAAGCAAGAATCCCTTACAACCTGTTACATGGCAAGGTTGAAAGAGCGATGCTGGAAAACCAACAGAACAAAGGGTGAGGTCATCCCATTCTGTGCGTGAGGCAGCATCACACAGAATAACTGTCTGGAGGTCAAGGGATCTGGGTTCCCTGTTCAGTCTCTGTCACTGGATTCAAGGTATTCATGTCAAGGAATCCACTTGCCCCTTGCCTTTTTTGTCTCTATTTCTTGTTTTCAGATTAGGGAGTGAATTTCATCTCATTTGGGAAAGGTGACAGCTGAAAACTGGAGGGGCCCTTTCTTTGCACTATGTATTGACTCATTCTGATATTAGAAATGAAGACCCATAAGGTGGCCCCATGGGGTACCAAGACAACTACATTTTTAAGGTCACTTGGTGTGTGATTTTTTTACACACCATAGCCTCCTAGGATTAATTTCCTTTTTTTTACTGTTAAAACCAAAACATTAAATTCCTTTATTTAGTGGCATTAAGACCTGGGATGATTTTGACAAGTATCTGCCAACAGCTTTAAAATAATAGCTATGGGTTTCCCTAAAGTTCAAAGCTGCTGTTTGCACCTTTCAGAAGGTCTCAGTGACAAACAAACAGAATCTCTGGCAGAGGAAACAGCTCATCTTGCTGACATCTACGTATCAAGAATGGGGCAAGGGGGACTGTCAGCTTGTAACTGATGCTCAGTTGTCTCTTAAATCACCCACCCTCAAATTACATTTTTCTAGAAGGCTTGAGGTTTCTGGCCTGTTGAGGAATTATAGATGACCATTGGAAAAGTAACTCTTCTCAGACTTGGATAACAGCAACTTTTGCTCCAGTTACTTTTCTTGATGTCATCAAAGATGTAGATCAGGGGCTGTACTATTTGCATCTTAAGCAAATGTATCCTAATAGTATCTTCAGCTATTTAATGGTGTTCTAGCTACAGGAATTTTACACCAGGTAGGCCCTACAGACTGTGTTACACTGCCACAGACTCTACTGCAACTGTTTTATACTGACATAGCAATAATATTAACTGAGTCTTGCAATGCTTAATGAGTGCTGTTCACAAATGGGTTTAATAGATACTACATCTTATCTCTTTAGACTGAGACTGAAAAAATTATCTGCTTCAGTTCGCAACCATATTACATTTTTCAAGACCGTTCTGCTTCTTTCTGTGACATTTCCTACAGAACAGTATCAAAGGACATAATTTTTAAGCAGAAAAAAAAATATGCAGTTATTTATCAATTCATAGAAATATTGCTGCTAAGAGATTATTGCAAATCACATGCACCTCATGCACATCCCAGCGGGGGATCCTTGCAAGGTTCCAGGGCTGTTGCTGAAATACAGCATTCTAATTAAGAAAATGCTCAAGCTCTGAATATTCCAGAGGTGATTTTCTTTGTTTTAAGCCATCTTCTTACATTACAAGAAAAATGGCTATTAAATAGGAAACATTTAACTTCAGGGTTAAGAAGAAAATCTTACTCCACTTGTTCAGAATTCTGCTCAAAATTCTCAGCTCCAGATCACTCACTGAGCTTGCTCATAATTCTGAGCTCCAGATAATTTTTTTCTGTTGTTAGTCAATGTTTAATCTTGGAGACTGATTACAGAAAACAGTAGTGAAAACTCTAATGTGAAGTGGCTAGACCTGCCAATATAGCCCTTTAAAACCCCCTTCCCATTTATCTTTTAAAATTTGTCTAACAAGAGTCTTAATTTTTCTAACAACAAAAGTCATGTTAAAATTATGCTGGAGAACACAGGCAAAATATATCATTATTTGGTATGTGTTTATTTTACATAGATAAAAGACTAATAAAATAATTAAAGAATAGACATAAAATATTTTTAGTAAGGCCTTTAACAGAAAAAAAAATGATGTTAAATCTCATTTTAATTATTTTAGGCATTGCTCTCCAAACTGACTATGCTATCAGCTTCTGGGAGATTACTGTCTTTGGAAAAGACTTACAAGAATAAATAAATAAAAGTCACTGTTTAAATCCAGAAAACAAAAACAAAACAAAACAAAAACAAAAACAAACAAACAAAAACCAAAAAACCAAACCAACAACAAAAAAAACCCAACAGCAACCAAACATAAAAACCCACCAAAAAACAAAACAAAAAAGTCAAGCTTCTTAAGTGTCTACAACCATAGGTTTGACCAAAACTCTGGGATAGCGTCTTGGAGCTGGCAAACCTTTCTTTTCAACTAATTTTTTTGAACAGGACAATCTTTGAAAGGGAGGTGAAACAGAGCTGAGGAAAAAAAAATCTATATTACAAAAACCATTACAACAGGATTAAACCTTGTGGTTGATCCAAGAAAGGTATAAACATGAGGAGAACAAGATGTGCCCAACTGAGATACTGTTTGGAGCAGAAGAACAACCATTGTAGACATGGTAATCCCATTTAAAGAGAAATCTTCTCTATGCTCAGGAAGACTGAAGTAACACTTCACTAGCCTTTAATCATCACATATGGATTACAACAGCATGTAGCATGGGGAAAAGAAATCAAAACTGACTTTGCTATATAGCTAACTGAGATGTTGCCAGTCCAGTCTCTGGCAAAAGGACTCCAGTGATCCTTTTCAGTGTGGTTACTGCAGGGCGTCTGCTTTCGAGTATGTGCATTAATGCTGTGCTACAGACACACGTATCTGCTAACGATTTCAAACGTACAGGACTTTTGTCAAGACCTCTGTTCACTATTTTGACTTATCTGAAAGTATGTGTATGTTTTACAAAAAGTCATTTATTAACAACAGGGTGATTTAAGGACAGGCTATAGTCTGAAAGTGCCCTTGCACCTGCAGATTGTAGTCTGACTCTTAATCTTAATAATATTTTGATAGGTGAAGAGCATACATCAGTGTGTGTGTGTATGTAGACATGTGATCTCTAGAACACGAATACAAATCTTCCTTCATAGTTAGAAGTTAAATTATCTTGTACTAGTCCAAATTCTGTCATAATTTTAAAATACAGATTAGATTCCAAGCAGACTAAATCCATTATTTGTGCAAAACAATGCCACAGCAATGATGTAACCTGAATGTTTAAAAAATCAATTAAACCCCAAGACACAAACAGGAATATTATCTGAGTTAGAGGGTATAATAGTGGAGGTTTTCTAGTTTTATGTGCACTCACCTGTGTAACAAATATTATTTCTGAAATTGAACAACTGCCAAAAACAGGTAAGAAATTTTCCTACTCTAGATAAGACTTCAATTATTATATTTTCTCCATCAAACTGTAGAATATTTTCTCACTCAAAGAATTCCAAAGATATTATGATCATTTTTCAGTATTTTAGGTGGATTTTTCTGATCACAAATGAAAGTATCTTAAGCTATATATTGATACTTGGTAACTGCTTTGACTAGAAGCAGAGAACACAGGAGTGCTCCGTGTGCTACAGCCTTCAAAATCTATTATTGAAAGACAATATTTGGATCACCAAGTGCAGTTCTTTTGTTATATAATATTATATAAAGTTTTTCTTGAAGTGACCAAGCTCATCTTAACAGTAGTTCCTTTGTTTTGCCACCCAGAAGACTGTCTCAGAGCATCATTTCTTTTTTGAAAAAGTCTTTCAAATTCAAAGTCTAAACTAATTTATGACTTTTACCTTGGGCCATGACCATCCTTATCCCTTTTCCACCCTCCAGTAATTAGCTCTTTGATACAAGAAACATTCCAGTCTCCCTTAGATCTTCTTTGGCTAGCCTACATTTGACATGATCTTGGAGTTGTTCTTACAGTAGCTCTTTATTTCTTCACTTACCCAATAGGCTTTGTTTGAGCCTTGCTGAAGGAATGACTCTAACATGAAGTCATTCCATGATAGACACTGAGAGCAGGAGAAATGCTATAAAAATATTTTCAATCAGAGCTCTCTTCTCCAGTAAAACAAACTCAATCAATTGCAATCACTTGGAAAAAAAATCCAAAACCAACAACAATCCACAACAAACAAAAAATACCCAAAACAAAACAACACAAGTAAGTTCTCATTTTCTGGTATCCCTAAAAGTAATCAAGCAATTTCCATGAGGCAACTCAATTTCTGCTCTTGGGAAGAATGATCAAAAAGGAGAGGGCAGTATTTCCACTAGATTTCATGTTCTTCCACTTTCTTTACAGAAAAAAAAAAACATTCTTTAAAACTTCCTTTTTCAGGATGACATTACAGTGACTTCTGAGGTTTAGAGAACTTTCAACATTTATCTGCCCTATAAAAAAGTATGAACACCTCTACAAGCAAAAGTAATGTAAAGGAACATTTTCTTTCAAAAGTATTGATGAAGGATACATAATCTCCCTTTCCAGTCCCTTTCCCTTTGCCTTATTCTAGCTGTATAAATGTTGAGGTGTTGGTCTAAGGTAATTGGGTAACCAGACTGCTCCTACAGTCAGAGCAGAGATACACATCTTAGCAGGGCAGCTCAGTAGGTGTATAAAGTATGTGCCCTAGGCTTTCTGTAGACTTAATGCAAAAAAGACAGACACATTCAAAGATCTACCACAGATGAGGTGAATCTCGTTTTCTTTCTTCCACCACCTTCTACGAGGTATAGGAAACTGGACTGGATCACGATCCGAACAACAGTGCACATTAGCAATTGTTCTAAAATAGCAACCAGAGAGGCATGAATGTAAACTCCAGCACAATTCAGATCATCATTTGGCCCCTGGTGTTGAGTAACTCCCATACTTTCAAAATGAAACAGTTTGCAAACCACCGAAACTGCAAGCCAAAACTTGCTAGGTTGGCTTGTCATCAGAAGAGTTGTTGTGGGAAAGTGCTTAGGGAATATAAATCTGCCAGTCTATCCTTTTATTTGTAGTAAATCACATCTCTGTCGGTGGCCCTAATATTAATTCTGGTACAGTAATGCAAATGAAGAGGATATTCCTGCATGAAGGACTGAATTAAACTAAAGGCCTTCAATTCTTCTCCAGTTATATAGTGACACATGCCTGCCTGTTTCCATTATAAATCTATAATTCTTGTAAAAGCTCTTGTCCTCATAGAGAAATCCTTTTATGGCAGTGTAGTAAATAGTACAGAGATGCTGCACATACGGCATAGTTTGCATATTTAGTTCATTATAATTGCCCCAAGGTCTTTTGGACAATTCTTCTCCTATATCTCAGCACTATTCAGACTGTGCTCTGTTGCTTCAACATTTGAGTTTTGCAATACTCCACATCTATTTGTTGTATACCCTAGAGTCAGCTTAAAATGCGCAAAGCTTTCATCAAAGTTGGCTTTGATTTCTGTTTTAAGTTCTATTTTAGATAAAGCATTACTTCCTTTTTTAAAAATTATATATATATTTGTGCCTTGAGGGATTTTTGTAAGCATTGGTGCTAATGAATAATCTGTGTAATTATAAAATATGTCTTAAATTCTTGGCAAATTACTAAATTCCCCACTCTTCCTCCTCCATTAAAATATGAACTGTTTAGAAATGAAACATTAAGAGTATTTACCAACACAATTAAATAGTGTATAGTGATCACAATTAGGATATTTTACAAACAGAAAATAGCTTTGACTCTTCTTTTATTGGCCAGCTAGATTTCATTAACATAATTGGCATTCACTAATGGCAAAATTTACAACACAGCAATAATCTACCAAATCTACCATAATACCATGCCAAAAATAGGAAAAAACCTATCTATTCAATTTATAAGATAAAGATATTCAAAACACAATTCACTAGACAAATTTTCCAAATTGCCAACTATTTCTTCCAGGTCACCTGGCAGGCCATCCCAATGTAAAGTCTGAGAAAATTTCACTCCTTACAATTCACCAAATGCAAAGTGGCAGCAGTTTACACAATAAATCAACCTGCTTTAAACATGTAGCACACAGACATGGCATAGCAGAGATTTAAATGAGGAGGTACTATTATAAAACTATCTCTTTAAGACTCTATTTGAGCACTTTCACTCCTCTAGATGACAATTATTTAAAAATACGATTTTCTTTTCTAAAATCCTCTTAAATTTTGTGGAGTTGAAGGACCTATCTTGATGCAAGACCTTAATGGAAACAGGAGGGTTCTGATTGTGATTTGTGCCTTCAAAGATCATTTGAGTGACTAAAAAGGGGAGCAGAGACAAACACAAACATAATTTTTAAGAATCAACTATAGAACTATATAATATCAGATAAATCAGATTAAATGAAGACTAAAGGAAAGAAACAAAACTTTTTTAAAACTGGAGCTAGATAGACCTAGAAAAATAATAGTGATATTGTTAGTGACCCAGAAGGTTCCTTTTCTATATTGTGCTCTGAGAAGAAAATATCCTTAAAATGAGAAAAAGAGGAGATGATAAGGACAGAAACTTCCTACACCCAGTAGTTTGCTGAGAATGTGCTGAGGTGGAAATTCTTCAAGCATTAATACATACAGAAAGGGACCTCTTGTTTACAGTAAAAAAAAAAAAAAAAAATTCAACAAAACCCCCATTCTGAAAAATACCAAAGGGAGAAGTGTGAGGTAGGAGGGGAGACAGTTCACAAACCCTGTGAAACCAAAAGTACAGTTCACAAGGTTCACAAAAACTCAAAACAACACAAGGTTTGTTTGCCCAGCCCTTACCATTAGTCATCTACAAGAAATGTTCCTGCCTGACCTCTGATGAATCTGCTCCCTTGCATAGTTGTTCCTTCTGCTTTTGGATTTGATGCTCTGTGTTAGGGTGCTACACACACTGACTTTAAGGAATCTTTGTTCTGAGAATGAAACTACATCAGCAAAAAGAACAGATGACTTTACTGAGTAGACGTGGAAGAGTTTATGACTGTGGAGACAGGTGAAATTCTCTGTGTGTTACATTGGAACATAGCAAAAATCTGCAATAAATTAATTTTCAGTAGCACCACTGAAGCATGGACCTTTGTTCTCCAAAAAGGTGAGAAATATTTCAATAGCAGGAAACGTACTGACAGCTTTCCCAAGGAGATTGACAATTCACCTTATTTTCTCTCTCTTCCCTGCTATTTTGGCACTTGAGGAAATCTGGAAATGCTGTAAGAGGTCCAAGCACAACAAATTTGTATGGGCTCATGACCCAGTTTCACATGCAGTAGTAGTTTACAGGGTTGGTTTTCCTTTTCAACCATAATTTTCATGAATTTACCTTTGTCTGCAGCTACTATTCTACACTAAAGACAACAGAATTGCATCACCCTGCAGGGAGTACTGGGATAGAAGGAACCAGATTAGAGCTTCCTGGAGCTCCAAATTTGCATTGGAAATATGAGGTGTGATTTGTGACACCCGTAACATAAAGCACTATTTCCTTCCAGCATGAGCAACCATTTCTGGTAGCCTGTCTGTGGGGTAGATGGTGTGCTTACATGTCCTGTCAGCATATTCCTTTGAAATGCTTCCAGGAGATCAAACCCGCACATTTTTAAACACAGCAGATACAACCCTGGATGCACACATGCCAACAACACATGGAATGGAGTGAAAGGGACAATTTATTTGCTATTAAAAAAGGAAGAGAACAAGAACTTTCTCTCAACATTGTTTGCTTCCAAACAGACAGAATTTTGCAGTCAAGATACAACACTTAAAATTTACCCTCCAAAGCCTTGCTCCTAAAGGTATTAGAAAGCAACTTGACACCAAAATTCAATAGTATGAACACAGAAACTCTCTAAAGCAGCCTTGTATCCTTGCTGGGTAATAATAGTAGGAGAGGGTGGAGTCACATACTGTTTGAACAACAAAGCAAACTGTAAGCTATGATAAATAAATGCCTGAAAGAAAACACCCTGGCCCCACCTTTGTCTGATTCAAATGAAAAAATAATAATAGCACCCAAACCACAAAGGCACACATACACACAAACACTGCAATTCTAAGTTCCATTATTTGATGACTGAAGCATTTTGAACAGGTGAATTAATGCATCATTGAAAACACTGCCTTGTTAATGAGAACTTAAAATATTCACAAAATGCATTTCAATGCTCTTATTTTCTAAAAAAAAATTAAAATTTCAAAAATAAATTTCAGATTTTGCCGTCTGTATTTGTTAAAATCCTGTGTAAACATTCTGTATTGCTTTTACTATAGTTTGCTACAGTGCTGGCCTCTTCCCTTTGATATAGTGCCTTTCTCAGCTCACGCCTTGCCTTACTAATAGATTATTTGCTCCTTTGCTGTTTCTCTATCAATGAAGAGCATCTACCCCTTCTCTTAACTGTATTCCCTGTTTTCATTGTCTTTCCTTTCTCTCTTGCATGCTTCTGTGTGAAAGGCCAAATACTTTTCCTCACACTTTTACCTATTTCTTCAACTTCTCCCTCTTCTTGATTGCACATGGCCAGAAAAGTGAAAAGTATCTCCCTACTGAATGACAAGCTGCAAAGTCACAGAACAGCTGCTGTCTTCCTGAAGCCATATAGAAATAAACTATAAGAACATCCAAACAGGTAAAACCAAAGATCTCTTTAGCCTAATATTCAATTCCCAGCAGGGACAATTAGCAGGTGCCTAGGGGAGAGCACACAAACAGGGCAAACGTAGAATATAGAAGTTCTGTACATTCTCACACCCTCCAGTAATCTGTGATTCAGAGATATGATCCTGTCTTCTATCTCCAAAGAGGCTGAAGAGGCCTAGGGAGACAAAGAATGAAACATGACTCAGAACATGCTGTTAAGTGAAGCACAACTAACTTGAAAGAAGGAAAGAAAATGTACCAATAAATTAATTAAAATATTAAAAGTTGCTCCAAATAAATCTTCTTCAGGTATAGGATGCAGTCTAAGCTCAGAGGATACAGCAGTCTGAACTCTGTCATGTAGCTGTGCGGAGCGACAGGCTGCCATTGCAGATACACACCTAAAAGGAGTCCCTAACCCCCTCTGTCCAAGATGTTACAATGTTGCAAGTTTAATGACGAAGCCGTAAATCCAAAGATGTTAAAAAGGAAAGGCCAATCTTTTATTGTTGTAAAATGGGCTACAGGAACAGGAGGCTGGGCTAGTCCCAGCCGCTCACAGCAAGTCAGAGAAATCAGAAACACGCTCACAGGGCACCCCTCAGGACGGCCCAGCTCCTGAGAGCAAAGCTCCCCACTGAGGGCGGTCAGTCCCTTTTAAAGTCTCAGTCCCCTCAGGGATTGGTCCGTTTTGGATCCTTTCTGTGATTGGTGCATTCTTCGGGCTCTCATTGGCTGTTAGCGGGGTGCTCTCTACACCAATCATTGCTTCCCGCCGTGTTCTGATTGGCTGGCCGTGTTCTCCAATGAAAGGGCCGGGTGGTGTCTCAGTTTGAGTTGTCTGGGGCAGGGTAGAGGCTGCCACTTTTCTCTGTGTTGTCCCTGTAGCTAGATTTGGCCAGGCGGCTGCACAAAACTCTTACAAACATTCTTAACCAAACATGTTAACAATATCTGACAACTACTGAAGAACATTACAACAGTAAGTATTTTTAACAACTTAGAACTAGTTGGGAAATAAACACAGTTGCAAACAGAAATCTAAACGTACAGCTAGTATACAAACACAACTACTAAAAAGTTTCAACTTTGTTTTTGTATCTATAACACAAGATATGTACGTTGCCTTAAAGGATTTAAATAGCAGGTCTTGCTAACACTTTTGCTTGAAGCATGTTAGGGAATACTCACAGATCTACAGTCTATTTGCACTCAGAAGAGAAACAGTGAGTTCTTCAGCTGGTGTAGGCAGTCATGACTGGTGCTATCAATCCACAGCATTAGAGAGCCAGGAAAGAGGACAGCAATACCCCATGGCAGCCATATGTTCCAGTTTTCCATCATCACACTGCCATTGGAGATTGCTACACTTACAGTTTTGCAAAATGGCATGCCATGTAGCAAGGCTTTCCCATGACAGCGCTCCTTTACCGATTCCTCTGCTCTAAATTGGGTAAAGTCCTTCCTAACTTTCTTCAAGCCACATCAGCCTTTACACTGTTAAATAAATTATTTGAAATAACTTACCTGATTTTGTTAGAAGAAAGTAAAAAGAGCACATGGAAATTTCCAGCTGAAGTCCAGGATAAGATAAAGTATAACAGAAGGTAACAGTATGCACCTAGAAAGTCATAGTAGGTTATCTTACTTCAGTTGCAATAGCTATTTGTAGAGCATACGCGCAGTCATGTCACAGAAAAACCAGTACTCAGATTTTTACTTAAGGCATTGTCAGTTAGTACAAGTTCTGATCGCTGATGCAGGTACTGGAGGGGAAAAAAAAAAAAAATAAGGAGAAAGAGAGAATAATTGAATAACACTTAGAGAAAGAGATTTCCCTCCCTACATAGTAGAGAACTTGGGCTTCTGCACAATTACAAAATCTAAAAACTGAATATTGCAGTGTTTTGGAATTTGACATTTGGACAAACAGATTTACTAATTTATGAGATTTGAACAGGGCATTTATATTGTTCTCCCACAGAAGAAGGGAACTAATGTGGTTCTACAGTGAAGGATAGGGTACACTACCTTTCTGATTCCACAGGAAATTCATCCATATTCCTTCAACTTCCTCCACATTTGACAACCCAGAAAGAATACTTTGTGGTGCAGTAAGTGCTTGAAGTCTTGAGACAATCTCATGTGGGGCATCTTTTAGACAAACATGAGTGCCAGCATAAAGGTGAAAGTAAAAATATATAGCCAACAGTAGAGGTCTGGACCATGGCACCTTTGGCTTACATAATCTATTGCTGCCAATAAACAACACTCAAAAACGTGGCTCTACTGCAGCCTAAGTGAAACTAGTTGCTGGTTCTTGCAGTGTTGTCTTTGTCTTGCTGCTCCTGATCATCTTTGATGGCTGACTTAGACAAGGTATGTCTAAGTGCACTGAGTCTAGGTATTTCTGTACTAGTCTCATTCTATAATGACAAAGGGATAAATCAGCCATGGTTCTACTGCATGCTAACATTAATGCAAGAAAGCATGGGAAATGGTGTGGGTAGAAGCAGGTAGGAAAGGAAAAAGAGCACCTCCTTCCACAATAACACACAATCACAGTCCAGTCAGGCATACTAAGGCCCATTAGAAAAAATAAGTATTCTTACAAGAAAACTGATGGTCAGTGCTCAAGGAGAGATTTACAGTTGCAGCAAAGGTATTACTTGTGAAGATAGATGAAACACTAAGAGAAAGATGGATGAAAAGAATCCCATTATCCTAGCAGTTCACATACTTTAAATGAACATATGTTTTACATAACTGTATAGTGACGCTATCAAATCCCAACTTCTCTGAGTGCCTCAGCATCTACATTCAAGAGTCTCCTCTCTTGATTTGTCAGAGCACAAGAACTTCAAAGCAAATCCACACACAACCTAGACATCCTAGGATGCCCTTGAAGAGCAACTCCAGCCAACATCCAGAAGTTTGTGCGCTATTGTGCCTTCACAACATATCAATGCTCTTTGGTCTTTATCTATCCCTTATTTCTTAAAAAACTCTATCTAAAAGACAGGCAACCTTCTTTTTTATAATATAGTACCATTGGGTCAAGTCACACTTCCAGGGATCTTCCAGCAGGACTGTCCTGGAAGGTTTTAATGTACCTTTCTCTCTTGTCCTTCTCCATTCATACAGAAAAAAAACAACTAAGATAGCAAATTTGCCAGAGCCAACTATTCTTGCAAGGCCAAAAAACTTTGGTGGATGGCATCAATAACTTGCATACAAAACATTTTAGGAGAGCCTTTTATGTTCTTGACAATGCATAATCACATCTTTGGGAAGAATAGATGTCATCACGAAAACAAAGAGGAAGAAATATTGAACAGTTCCACATTCAGATATCTTGAGATAGAGAGGTTAGAGGAGAGGTACCTTATTTGCTGATGAAGCTGTGGATGCAGCTCTTCACCAATGGTATAAGAGAGTAGGCACACCAGGAACCTTTGGAATTAAAGACAGTTTAATAAGTTTACATTTGCAATTTATGAAGTAGTATGAATAGTCTGTAGTAGACTTGGCCCATCACAATATAATCCTCATCTTGTTGACCTTATGAAGACATACTGAAGGCATTCACTGAGGCAGTGAATTTTGAATACCAAAATTTTGCCATCTAGCTTCTGTATGAAGGAAGCACGATGCACTATTTTACCTTTTTCTGAACACTTAGGGTACAGTTTAATACACAAGTGAATCAGACATTTCTGTTCTTTCATACATTACGAAAGCTGGTTTGCTCCTGGACTTGGTATGACATTCAATGTTACTAACATGATTACGGCATTAAGACTCATTACAGTGACAACTAATCTAAGAGGAAAGCTTTTACATTCAATTCAATGCATTCTGTGATTCCTTATTATGCTCTTAAAGCACATCATGCCAATTTCATATTATACACAGTGCATTATGACACTGTATTCTGCAGTGTAACTCTGAAACCAGACCAAGCAATGAATTGCATTTGCTCTTTAATCCTTACACTGATTGGCATTTCCTTTCAAAGGGCAAAGTTCAGCAATAAGGACGGTCATGGATCTACACACACAAAAAACCCCCCAATAACTGAAAAACAAAAAACAAACCCCCAAACAAAAAACAATCAAAAGCAAAAGCGAGCAATAAAATATAATTTGACACGTGACATGAAAACTGAAACTAATTAGAAGATATCTGACTGTACTCATTTAAATCTATTTTTCAGCTTTATGACCCTCAAGACTGATAAATCTTTATCCTATTAGCTCTTTGACCTGAGGTGGAAAAAGGAGTAAAAAATGCGCCACTTTGTTCCAGTAAACTTAAGTATTAAATAGGAATTATAAAAAAACAATGGGACAGCAAAACCATAACTGCATATATGAGTCTGCAACTGTCTTATTTAAATCTCTCTGATAGCAATGGAAATCCTTTTTAATTCAGTGGAGAAAAACCATTGAGAAATCACAAGCTGAAATTCTTGTGAGGTGGGAACCAACCAGGTATCAATAATAACAGGCCAATAAATGTTGGCGGACATAACAGCTTCTCTTAGGAATTAGAGGTGGTCAGGCAGAACTGGTACCACTGCTTTTTACTTGCACAGAGATTAAATAAACCGTAACTAGATTTTTTTTTTTTT
>VWYO01006293.1:28192-39312 GCA_013400275.1 Rhadina sibilatrix | reverse complement strand
TATAATTATACACGTATAATTAATAACAATTATATTGTATAATTAATAATATTTTGACATTATTATATTATATTATTTAAATATATTATAAATCATTAATAATTACATAAATAATAATATAATTACGTATATTTTTATATATTATATAAATTTTAATTTGGTGCCTCAAGTCTGTAAATATTCTCAGACACATAGTTTTCATACACCTAAATACAGCCTTCAACACTCATATCATGAATTTAAATTTCCTATTTCACTGGAAAGTTAATCTTCTAAGAAATGATATGAAAAGTAATTGTGTAGCAAGCAACACAGCATTAATGCATTCTCTTTTTTTTTGACTACAGGACAGATTTGTAATTATGAATGTTTAGATATAGACTTCAGAGACACTACCTTCAACCCATGTATTTCACACATTTTCAAAATGTAGGAAATTATTATTAGATTTCTCACATTTTTCTTTTTTTCAAGTATCAGTAATACAGATAAATCCAATTTCCCTGCGGACAGATGGCAAAGAACAGTAATTAAATATGGAATCAAAAAATGTAAAACATTATGTTACAAAAAACAGGTAACAGGGGAAATTAAAACTATAGGCAGAAAAATTCTGCATTCAGTAAGAATATGGACAAGAATTGATTTTTAATAAAATTTGGGAGTAAAAGAAATCCTAGTTCCTGAGAGTGTTGTCACAGAGTAGCATGAATATAAATTATATCAGAAAAGGAAGACAACAAAATTGTTAAAGATGTGGGAAAGGGCAGAGATGTTCGGTATGTTTCAGTTTTGTATCTGGAACACAGCTAAGTAACACAGCTTTTGTACCATAAAATAACAATGATATATATTTCCTTTTCCAATATTAGCTAAGGATGATGTTAAAGAAAGTTAAGTACAAATAAACACAAAAATATAAACAGGCCTGAGTTACTTTCCTCCAAAAATCATGAGTCATCTGTATCCTTGAGAATTTCAATACATTTTGAAGACTCCAGATTGCCTTTTGTTTTGCCTTTTGGATTTTTTTTTTTTTTTTTTTTTNGTTTTTGTTGTCCTTTTGGTTTTTTTTTTTTTTTTTTTTGCCAATACTTCAAAGTAGAATTGTTACAATGCAAGGGAAACCAATGGTACAGCTGCAACAAGACATCAGTTAAATGGGGAATTGCTAATATGTATTATTTAATCTTACCAAATCCCACTTCTGTTCCTAGTATCACAGAATCATTTAGGTTGGAAAAGTCCAGTTGTAAACTGCCAAGCACTGCCAAGTCCACCATTAAACAATGTCTGTAAGTGCCAAATCTACATACCTTTTAAAAACCTTCAGCAATGGTGACTCAACCACTTCTCCAGGCAGCTTCCTTCAGTTCACATTTATATGGTCTAAATTTATGTGAGGGCAGTATAGAAATGTGTGCATTCTCTCTGGAAGCATGATTGATGCTGAAGAGTTACAGCACTGAAGAGTTACAGCAAGATGAATGCATTTATCCTGAAAAATTGACTCAAAATTATGTAGTTCATTGCTAGCCCACCTAACTAAACATATCAGGACTTCTGAGTGAAGCAAGAATAACAAGAGAAAGACACAGAGCGTATACAAATGAGGAAGTAACCCAAACTCTACCTAGTAACAGAAGCCACAGTTCTTAACAGAAAGTGCTACATATCTTTGTCTCTGACCCTAATTAGAACTGTCTGCACAGGCTTTCTCACACATATTCTAAATACTAATTCTGGACTACTAAATATTGTCTGACTTACTATCGCAACCAAAGTCTTCTGAAGCAGAATACTGCTAGCTGCTCCTGCTATTTGTGGAAGACAGAGAGAGTGATGCTTGTCCCCAGTTTCCTTCTTGAGTGCCATCCAGAAAAAAAAAGCCTAGTCACCATTCCCTCGCCTAAGATGTGATGGATATACCTTTGGCTTTTCTACTCACTTTCTTGCAGCCAAGACATTCAATCTTTTACAGTTTCCAGCTCCATCATCCCAGTAATTATCCATAGCTTCTACTTCAGGACCAACTAAAGGACATTCTTAGTGGCATGTTCAACACTGCTACTAGCTCCTTCAATACACTTTTTTCCTGTATGTCTTAAATGCAAATAACTTTCATCTTTTTCACCTCATATGACATATGCATTTTACACCTTAGTATAAGTTCCATTTAATACAACAAATACAGAAATAACCTGTACCAGGATTTAGAGTCCAGTATTCCTCCATCACACAAGATTACCCTTATCAGGACGGACACAGTCAGAATACCTCAGCTGTGATTTAACTTGAAATTTCAATACTCAAGACTCAAAAATAATCAGCATTGCCTACCCTCAAGAATCACTTTACTGTTGAATATACCCAAGATAATTATGTCCATGGAATCTTGTGTTCAAAACTACACACTCTGTTTCAGAGGGTGCTACACTCAGTGCCATTAGCCTGGTAGAAGATCTTGCTCAGAAGCTACAACTGTGCCTCTTAGTGCCAAGAGTCTAGAAAAAAGATCTTTCTTTCTTTTTTAAGGCCTTAACCCCTTGGGTATTTTAGTACTTTCATCATGAAACAAAGTTTCATTCACAAGAGGATGTTTGTTGTTGCTCACTGCCAAACTCTATTAGATGCCTTTTTAGACATACACTTCTTCTTAATGAATGTCCACAGCAGTACTGAGAGTTGGTCAAAAGTGACTGCCAAAAAATTCAAGCAATACATGCTCTTATTCAACTGGGGTGGACTTATTGTCTTCTATGTTTCAGCTTTTGCTGCCAAATCATGTTATCTTTTCTTGTTTTTCTGAGGACACGTTTTAGATTGGCCTAAGAGACTTACCAGCTTGAAATATAAGTGAAATCATCCTTTCAGAAAATGTAATAGCATGGTAGCATATTTGTTGCTAGATTTTCACATTTAGAAAACAATTTAAAAATTATAAGATATTGATTAACAAAGACTATGATATTCTTTATGAAGTCCAAGGAAAGATGACAGAAAATGAAATATTATTATCATAAAGTTAGTATACTACTACCGATAAGACACACACAGTAAGGTGTCCTTTGATCATACAGTCATGTGGTTTATGGCACATACTTTAGTTATCTACGAATAAAACACTGAGCAAGGACAGTCACTATGTTTTAGATTATAATATAAATATTGGAGTGCATTCAGCTGAGCCTTGATCAAAGATCATTTCAGGATACTCATTACTTCCCCTTCTGTGTTATTATTATTTTAATAGTACATTAATAAATCAGGTACCAACTTTTCGTATATGCTAAATGGAACTGTTCTTCTCATAGGCTTAATATAACTTCAAAAAATAGAAAAGGCAGCCTATTCTGGCAAGAGTAATTACACTTACAGAAAAATTTACTCAATACATAACCTTCTCCTCCATGTGAAATTCTGTTTTCAATTACACACACTAGCACAGTATCAAGGATCCTCAGCTTGCTAATGATGCTGTTCTGTGTCTAGTACTAACAGCAGCAGTGACTGGTGGCAGTTCTGCAGAGGACTACACATGGGATGCACATGCAGGAGTGGAGTTTTGCTGGTTAATAATTACATCCTTTTAGATTAACAAAGACCAGGAACACCAGTAGGTTGTCAATCAGAGAGCTAGGGCACACTCATACAAGGTAATGTGGTGGTTCCCTCCTGTATATGGTTCAAAGGACAGATTTCTCTAACTACAGTAACTCCATAGTATTTTTCTCACTACAGAGTAGTTGAGAAGCTGAAGTGGAGAAAGTGGAAGTAGAAGCACACAGATAGTGATGCTAAGATAGTAGGAAAGGTCTGAATGCTTTATACTGCTAAACTTTGGCTCATCAAACCTTAATTAGGAATTTCTGTAGTCATAAAACTGGTTGACAAACTGTTGTGCCAAAGTGCATCCACGTATTGCATTTGAAATGTGAATTTATTCCATTATATTCATATTACAACCACCATATTATTATAACAGTTCTTCATTTAACTCACCCACCAACTGTCCTTTCAGTCTCCTTTAAATTACTCCTCTTGCTTTTAAAATTAGAAATGTATCTATATATTGAGTAGAAATTAGTAGCATAGGACCACATAAACATACTATTTTGGTTTACAATGTTGGTATTATGTTTGAGTTTAAATTTAGTGTCAAGATTCAAAAAAGATCAAATGGAGAGCTGACAGTTCTGTATATTGTCTCTTTTTCAAGTCTTCAGCAATTTTATTACTTATCATTATAATTATTGAAAACAAATTAAACTTTATTTATTCTCAAATATAGAAAGACACATTCATATTGACACTGTTATAATGAATTTATTATTAACAAATTGCTGAATTATTTTACTGGGAGTACAGCCTTTTGGATCAGGTCACAGATACAATGGAATGATCTAAATCTTATAACTATGGTGGTCACAACTCAGATAAGGCTTTTGTATCTTCCCACTTCAAAGGAAAGGTAGAACACAATCCAGTTTCATCTGTACTCTAACATTTCTATAAAACTCAAACACAGTCATAAAAACAATGGGTTTTTTTGCATCATCCCATACAGCAATGATGCAACAATGATAAAACAAATGTGCCTCTAAAGTTTTACACAAAATCTTGAGATCATCTGTTCCAGTGTTTCTTATTTTAAAGGAAGGATTATGTATTCACCTATTTTTACAACTTGGTAATTTTATAAAATAACAAATAGAAGTAAATGTTGGGGTCTTTTGCTATTTTTTCTCTCCTTGATTTCATTTGGTGCATGTGGGCAAACACAAAATTCATTGAACAGTTTGTGATGTCTTACTATTTTCATCAATACATAGATTATAGGTTGAAAAATACTATCCCATTAAACAATCATTGAACCCAGATCAATTTTTCACATCATTGCAGCAGTTCAAATAACGCTACCAGCACAAACAGAAGTACAGGAGCAAACACAGGACTTTATTAAGAATTGCCTTGGTACACAAACTACCACTCTGGCTTACTCTATATAAAGACTCCAGATCAGGCAGAGGTAGACCATATTCCTTACTCCTTACTTACATTCTTTATTTATTAATTTGCTGAGGACAGTATCAACTCATTCTACAAGTCATAAAGTTGTTTTCCATGTTGAAATTTGATACTTAATAGCCCTTCTACTATTTTTATCCTCCAATTATAACTTTGAATATACTTGTTATCACTAAAAATACAATACTCTTTTTAATCTTGTTACATTCTTGGCCTTTGTGACTTGGCAGTGAGTTCCATGGTCTAATTACAAGTTTTATATATAGAGGTAATTACAGGTTGGGTTTGGTATTTTTTCAGTTTTGAAAGTTACCTTTTAATTCTCCTTGATGTTTCTCAGCTCATGTTAAATGAGAGAGAACACAGTCATCTGATCTATGGTACCTAGACGATTATTTTACTGTATCCCCTTTCTTGATCTTCCCTCTAAAGTGAAAAAAAGGCCTAATCTTTCAAAAGAGGTTTTTTTCATATCCTCAGTCATTGTCATTACCTTTCCTTGATCCCTCTTTAGTTCTTCAATGTATTTTTTGAAATAGGGAAAACAGCTGCTGAAACTGTGCTATCTCTATACTGAATACAAAGTGCCACCTGCAAAACAGTGAAAGCTGAGGTCCTGAGAACTCACTTCTGTACAGAGTCATGCTTTTTGAGTCATAAATATTAATACTCCAGAGACTTTCCAGTCTGACTTCACTTGACACAATGTCATGGTATCTAATACAAGTTGAGCATCAAACCTGTAAGTTCTTTTTACACATGAGCATAACTTCTTGCATTATTTTAAATCCAGTTTCAATACCAGGTCTTCAATTACCAGAGAACTACAATCCGCAGTGAAGCTCTGTAACCCACCTGTACTTTACTTCTGAGGTTTGTTGTTTTCTCTCAGTTCTCAGCCTGGGAAACTCCTCCTGTGTGAGACTTAAAGAGCAAGCAAATACCAGGTGGGGAAAAAATAAATAAATTGTAGATACTTCTAGGCTGTTATGGTAAGAAGTCAAATAAACAAAGTAGATTGAGCTAGTAGAGCTTCAAGTTTTAAGATACCAGTCCTAAACTTTGCAATCTCTTTGAAAGCCCTTTCAGTTTTCAGTCTTCTTTTAACAGTACCTCAATACTGATCTCACTAATGCTTATGGCAGGAGTTAACTTTGAATACACTCAGGATATTGCTTCATAAAGGGAAAAGAATGTGCCATATGTGGAAATGTATGGTGTGTTACTGAAGAAGTTGTCAATATCTTTCTGTTGAACATGAGCCAGCAGTGCCCCGTCAACCAGGAGGCCAGCCGTGTCCTGGGGTGCATCAGGCACAGCATCATTGACTGGGTGAGGTGGGGGATTTTCCTGCTCTGCTCTGCACTGGGGCAGCCTCACCTCAAGTCCTGAGAGCAGTTTTGGGTGCCATAACATAAAAAAGACATTAAGCTATTAGAGATTGTCCAAAGGAGGGCCATGAGGATGATGAAGGGTTTGAAGAGGAAGCATGAGGAGCAGCTGAGGTCACTTGGTTTGTTCAGCCTGGAGAAGAGGAGACTGAAGGGAGCCCTCAGTGCAGTCTACAACATCCTCATGAGGGGGAGCGAAGGGGCAGCCACTGATCTCATCACGCTTATGACCCATGACAGGACTTGAAAAAACAAGGTGAAGCTGAGTCAGGGGAGGTTTAGGTTGGAAATGAGGAAAAAGCTTTTCACTCAGAGGGTGGTTGAGCACTGAACAGGTTCCCCAGGGAAGTGGTCAAAGCACCAGCCTGACAGAGTTCGAGAAGCATTTGAACAACACTCTCAAGCACATGGTGTGAGTCTTTGGGTGTTCTGCACAGGGCTAGATGATAATCCTGATGGGTCCCTTCCAACTCAGCATATTCTACAATTCTATGATTCTCTTATATTCTACAATTCTATGATTCTCTAATCATTCATAATTCCAACATGTTCTTAATGTTGGAATTATGGTTCTTAAATGCAAAGAAATAAAGAGAGGTTGTGGCTTCACAAGACACATTGGTCAAAAGAAAAGCACTGGAGTTGCTGAAAGAAGAGGAATAACAATTTATAAGACTTGTCACAGTCTTTCATATCTCTTATAAACAAATGGGCAAATATAGCAGAAGCCTTCCTTAGCAGCACAGGGTATATATGACTGAGCTCAACAACAAAAAACCAAGCACACGAGAGGTGGAAGTGAGGACACAATGAGTAGGAGCACAGGAGCATTCTGTGGCCATGCAGGGATGGAATTAGAGGGGCAATGTTACATGAAGTTAAAATTGCAGAAGAATGTCATGGGTAAGGACGCTTTTGCAGCAAAATAGGAGACTGAGTAAAATCTAGGACAGCTGCTGAATACAACAGGTGACCTTGTGACACAGCACATGGGTATTCATTTTGTCTGTTTCTACTGGCATGGTCTGCTCTCAGGGATCCCAGAGTTCCATGTCAAGTGGCAAGGATCAAGCCAGGGTCTAATTAAACAAGCTAAAAATGTCATACACGTCCTTGGGATTGGACAGGATACATCTGAAAGTACTAAGAGTGACATCAAAAGTCATTGGAAGGGCACTCTCAGTCCCTTGTGAAAGGTCACAGTGATCAGAGGATGTTTCTAACAAATATAAAAATGTTAGGTCTGTCTTAGAAAATCGCAAAAGGAGGATCTGGGTGGTGAAAAGATGAACAACCTTCTCTCAGTTGCTGGGAAAATTATGGAGCAAGTACTCATGGAAATCATTACCATGACAACAAAAATGTTATTGAAAACAGCCATCTTGAATTTCCCAAGGACAAACCATGTTTAGTCACTCTGATTGTCTTCTACAACTACATTACAGGCTTCTATGAGTGAAATCAGAGTAGATGTTGCTCCCCTTGTCTGTAGCCAGAAGTTTGATAGTTTTTCAGCATCTGCAGGCAAATTGGGGAGATATAGGTGTACTACAAGGTGCATTAAAAAGTGGCCCAGTCATGGGCCTCAAAAGGTAGCTAATAACTGTTTTAAGTCAAATTAGCAGGTGATTCCAAGGGATATTTCTTGGGATCAATAAAATGGCTGATAATGCTTAACTTTTTCATCCATGACCTTTGGAAATACAAGGTGACACCAAATCAAGGGGGGCTGTTGGTATAACTGCTATTCAGACCTCAACCAGCTGAATAAATGTATAACACATACATCTGTACTGGACTTCCAAAAATGAGAATGCCAAGATCCCGCAACTGGGACAGGATATAGTTAGGGAGAAGTGCAGGCTGGAACTAATGGCTCTGCAGGAGAAGACCCAGTGAACCACAAACCAACAAAGTCAGCAGTGTGTGCCTGCGGTAACAAACACTGACCACATCTTGGGGTGCCACAGCCAGCAGGTCAAGGGACATGATTATCACCCTCTTCAGCACAGATGAAGCCACATCTAGAGCACTGTGTTCAGTTTGTTCTCTTGCCAAATAAAAGAGAGATTGAAGAGAATCAAGCAAAGAGTCATTAAGGGAGCTAGGAACTCTGACATATAAGGAGATTGAGTGACCTAGAAATACCAATATTCTTGTAAGTTTAATAGACATTTACTGCCTGAGCATTATTAGCAGCATTCCTTATAGTCACATTATGAGAACAGATGCATTTTGGTAGTCCCATACAGAAGACCTACAATGGCTGTAAGTATGTATTAGAGCCCATTAATGTCATTGGTGCAGTACCTGATGATGTGCGGCAGCAAACTTTGAGCTGAGTTCCATACTGACATTAAAAGGTAGCCTGAAGGTAGTACTGTTCTGCAAGCAGAAACTTCCATGGATCTTCTGTATTTCTGCGCCTGACAAACTCACTCCTGCTCAGGGACTGTTGCAAAGAAAAATGAATTCTAAGTCAAACTGGCATCCTACCCATGAATGATTTTCCATTTATAGTTGCAAAGCCACTGTTAAAGTGGCCAAAACTAGTTTATAAAATATTTCTGCAGCTATAATTGTTTAGGACCACTGAACTGCATGTTCCAAGACAGATCAAAAGGAGCACCACAAACCCATGAAAGGCTTATGTGTAAAGACAGGGTAAATTCCATGTCTGGGATCCATCTGTAATTCTGTCAAACCAAGAGTGCTTGTAGTTGTATACAAATTAAATGTCTGTCTGCCAAAATTAAGTGAATGAAGAACAAATAACCTCTTATCACTTTTTTTTTTTTTTTTTTTTTTTTTTTTTTTTTTACAGTAGCACCCTGTTTTCTTTAATGTTAAATGTAAAATAACCTCCCTCTCACACTGGTGTGAAAATACAAATCAGATTGGGAGGTACATCAATGCCAGGATTGATCTCTGAAATTTTAGATTACCATTTTACTACAAATATAGATGTGGAAAGGTATGCCATGTTTTTTGGGGGGGTTTTTTTGTGTTTTTTTGTTGTTTGTTTGTTTGTTTTTTGACGGCTGACACAGCTGAAGATGTAGCTTAAACACAACAGGATTTTGAGGGAACTGGTTCAAGGCAAGTGTATTGCTGATTTACTATAGATTGGCCACACAGAGAGATGAATTCAAGCAATTCCAAATATAGCTGGCATGACAAGGCCTGATGTTTTTATGTTTGCAGACCAGTGAAACATCCATGATTTTTCACGCCTGGTCATGTAAAAAAAGCAGGAATTAGTAACAACTTGCAGTGTTAATTCCCTAAATAATTAGCACTTACACATATTAAGCATATTAACTTTTATTAATGTGATTTGAGACAGTCAAAAGGCAGGGTCTAAAACAAATTTTAAAAAAATATTGAAAAAACAAACCAGCTTTTCTTTTGCTTTATCTTGTAAATCCAAATCATTAGCTTTAAGGAAAAAAAAAAAATCCATAAAGTTGAAACCTCCTCAGCTACTCAATAAACTCAATGGTTTATTTTGGAGCCTCTGCAAATGTACGAAAAGTAGTAACTTTTATAGCCCAGCTGATCTATCTTCAAAAAATACACTCTGGGACATGAAGGGTTGAAACTGCGCCTGCAAACCTGACCTTTGCATCAGCTGGTCTAATCTAATAAAAGATATTACCTCTCCCTAGAAGCCCTAGCTTTGTTTATGGGCACGACTGCCCGAGATTGCAGCACTACTATTATCAGACAATGCCAACTGCTAGGCTCTCCCCGAGAACCCGGGGTGGGAGGGGCTGCCAAAAGCACCCTCCCGTCAGGGATCCCCGCTGAGCACCGGTCCCTCCAACTGCGCTGCTGTTCCCGGCCACGCACCTGCCGCGCTGCGGGACAGGGCGGCGGTGACGGGGTGCGGAGGGGCGCCCGCCCAGCTGTCTGCAAAAGGCAGGGTGCTCCCCGCCTGAGCGCCAGCCCTGGGAGCGCCTCTGGGCCGGGCTGGAAGTAGCTGCTGGAGCAGTTATTAAGGTACTGTTGCCCACCCAGCATTGCAGTCATTGATTTCCAAAGCAGTCGCCCACAGCTTTGCTGGACAGACACCCGGCAAGATCCCCTGGATGCCCTCGGGCTTCTCCCTCTACCTGGGGCTCCTAACTGTCTCGGTGTCCTGTCAGAAAAGGCGGGAGCGGCGGGCCTGGCAGCGGCAGAGCCCGGAGCGCGGTGACCGGCGCGGCCGCAGCCTCAGGGCACGGGGACCCCCGCCAGCCCGGTCAGGCGGGACGCGCCCCCATTCCTGTTGATGCAGCGCCCCCTGCGGGGCGGGGCGGGCGGCAGCGGCGCTGGGAAGCGGAGCAGCTCCGTGCCCTCTCCCGGCGCGGCACCTCGGCGGGGCGGGAACCGCTCCGCTCTTCCGAGCTGCGCCGCCAGGACTCCGNCCTGTCAGAAAAGGCGGGAGCGGCGGGCCTGGCAGCGGCAGAGCCCGGAGCGCGGTGACCGGCGCGGCCGCAGCCTCAGGGCACGGGGACCCCCGCCAGCCCGGTCAGGCGGGACGCGCCCCCATTCCTGTTGATGCAGCGCCCCCTGCGGGGCGGGGCGGGCGGCAGCGGCGCTGGGAAGTGGAGCAGCTCCGTGCCCTCTCCCGGCGCGGCACCTCGGCGGGGCGGGAACCGCTCCGCTCTTCCGAGCTGCGCCGCCAGGACTCCGGCGCCCGCCGTCGCGCCGCACCGG
>VWYO01006293.1:0-25834 GCA_013400275.1 Rhadina sibilatrix | reverse complement strand
GCAGGCTGAGCCCGCCCCGCCGCTCACGGCGCCTCCGTTCTCCTTGCTCCGCAGGTCGCCGTGAAGCATGTGGTGAAGGAGCGGGTGACCGAGTGGGGCACGATTGTAAGTACCCGGGGGAGGCTCCGGGGGTGCCGCGGGTCTCCACCGCGGCGGGGCCATTGTGTGGGCGGCGGGGCCCGCCCCGCTGGCGCGGCCTCTGCGTCGGGAGGGAATTTGGCGGGGGTTCGCCGCCGCAGCGCCGCGCCCGCCCCTCGGACTGCGGCAGCGGTGGAGGGGGCCCGCCGGCCGCGCCCTCCTCTCCGCCCTGCACGCCCTCCTCTCCTCCCTCCTCTCCCCGCCTCCCTCCCCTCAGCGAGGGGGTGCCCCGGGCCGCGCCACCCCCCAGCTGACCCGCGCCCCTTTTCCTGCCCAGAGCGGTATCATGGTGCCCCTGGAGATCGTCCTTCTCAAGAAGGTGGGCTCCGGCTTCAGAGGGGTCATCAAGCTGCTGGACTGGTACGAGCGGCCCGACGGGTACCTGATCATCATGGAGCGGCCCGAGCTGGTGAAGGACCTGTTCGACTTCATCACGGAGAAAGGAGCCCTGGACGAGGAGACGGCCCGCGGGTTCTTCCGGCAGGTGCTGGAGGCGGTGCGCCACTGCTACGGCTGCGGCGTGGTGCACCGGGACATCAAGGACGAGAACCTGCTGGTTGACCTCCGCACAGGCGAGCTGAAGCTCATTGATTTTGGCTCGGGGGCCCTCCTCAAGGATACAGTCTATACCGATTTTGACGGTACGTGCCCCTCACCCTTACCGTGCCCCTCCCGGGGTGATGCCGTCCCTAGAGCTGTTGCTTAGCCCCTTTCCAGTGAGCAGTCACAGCAAGCAGAGCCCCTGACACGGGGGTTCATATCAGGTCTATCGGTAATGGAAACCTGTGGACCCGAAGCTGCCTTAGGGGTGTTCAGTTGCGCAGGAAAGGAGCGATTCCAGGGAGTGACGCAGCAGTTTATGTTTCCCTGTCTTGGAAAAAGCGGGGTTTTTTTCCTAGAGGGCGATCTGTTTACATGGAGGTTTTGCCAGTGTCGGATGTTTCCATGTGTGGATATGCAGTTTTTATATGCGGTGGTTTTTTTAACTCGGAGTGGTACCTCCCCCGCTCCCATTCTGCCAGTGTCCTGGAAATCCCGCATTGCAGATTTTAAAGCGATGGGGACAAATGCACTCCCTCGAAATGAGTTGCTACGGTGGCTGGGGTCGATGCTTTAGAGGTGGGAAAGCTGAACATAAGCTAGCATGTGACCAGAAGGGAGCATTTCCCCCAGTCCTTGGAGCATGACTGATGTAACACCGGGGTCCCGCTCCCCCCGCCCCCAGCTGCCGCACTCACATCTGTTTGTTGTGAAACCCGAAGCCCCGCCACACGTGACCCTCAGCATCACGAATTCCCCGTTTTGTTTGGTATCCAAGGAGCCCTCGGGCACTGGAGGGAGGAGGGGGGGTCGGGTTGGGAAAAGCTGCCGCATAGAAGCCCCAGGGGGAGGCCTTAAAAACATAGAAATCGTAAGCGGCCCTATTTTGTTTATTGCCCTGTGGAATTGGATAAAGCAGATTAGCCCCGTGTAATGCGGGCAGACCTGAGTTTCACCTTCTTGTCGCCCTCTCCTCCTCCCTGCCAGCCCCCTTTGTCCTTTTGTGTCTATTTTTGGTGTGATGCTGCAGACGCCACGTGGTCAGTGAAAGGGAGCTTGCCTCAGTAAACAGTCAGCTGATGGGGCTGTGTTATTCCTTGCAACAAAATAGAACAACCGGATGGGCCAAGTCTGTTGATGGTGTAACCCTGCAGATGACCTGAAATTACACTGCTAATGGCTTTGACTTGTGAAAAATTTAAAGCTGTTTAGTTTTCTGGGTTTGTTTTTTTTTTTTTGGGTTTTTTTTTTTTAATTCCTAAATGTCAAGTTTTTGAATTTAATTTAGCTCTCTGTCAGAAGGAGCTGAGCAATGGGGAAACACTTTAAACCTTTACTCTAATTGTGTTTTTTTTTCTGCTTTCAGGAACGAGAGTATACAGCCCTCCAGAGTGGATCAGATACCACAGATACCATGGGCGGTCAGCAACAGTATGGTCTCTAGGAGTTCTGCTGTATGACATGGTTTGTGGAGACATCCCTTTCGAGCAAGATGAAGAAATCTTGAGGGGACGATTATACTTCAGGAGAAGAATTTCACCTGGTAAGTTCTATAGAAGTCAAATGAATTTTTTGGTTTGGGGGTTTTTTTAATAGTCTTGTACACTTGAGCTTGCATGGGTGGACTTTTGTTACTGAGGATTGTCTCTTTTTTTACTTTTTTAGTCTAATATGGCTCTTTTTTTTGTTACAGAATGTCAACAGCTGATCAAATGGTGCCTTTCACTGAGGCCTTCAGACAGACCAACACTTGAGCAGATTTTTGACCATCAATGGATGCACAAATCTGAAGTAGTGAAGTCTGAGGACTGTGACATAAGGCTACGGACCCTTGATACTGATGTATCTAGCACAAGTTCAAGTAATGAGAGTCTGTGAATTACTAAGGACCTCGCACTGGGAGGGGGAGCTTCAAGCAGAAAGACCACAGTGCTGCTGCCAATACATAGGAGGGGCTAGAAAAATGCATTCATTATTCTGTAGTTGAATCTTTGTCTGAGGGACTTGATTTTGTTTTCCCCCTTTGCTGGTTTCTGCTTTGGAATGAGAGATTTCCTTTGGAAACGCTGATGTTTGGGAGTTGCAGGCCAGTACTTAGTCAAAGACTGACCTTATTAAGAAAGCAGTGACCTCTTGAATACATGGTAAACTTTTTTGCTCTCATAGAGCCTGGACTAGATTTTATTTGCTTTTGAGTGCCTTTTTGAAAGCTGCTTCAGTGGGACTTTCTTTTTTGAGCTGTCTATGTCCAAAGAAGATCCAGTTCATTATAGGAATTTGCTCCCTTTAGACTCAGTGCTGGAGGAAGCAGCTCCTATGATGCATTGGAGAACCTGTTCGGTGATTGAATGAAGTAGTCCCATCCACTGGTGATGGAATACTTGAACACAGACATTTCACTCCTGCCCCCCTGCCCTTTACAAATACAACCCACCTCTGCTGCTCAAAATATTTCCTATAGCCTGCACAGAAATATGAACAGGTATATCGGCTTCTTTATCAGAAACATTTATTCATATTTCCTTTTATCATCTCTACCATTGGGCATGAGAAGCCCCTTTCTCAACTCCCCCGGCCTTTTGTCACCCTGCGAGTCTTAAAGTATGTATGGGCATGTTGAATGCACAATCAATGCAATATTCAAGGACTTCTATTTTTTTTTTTTTCCATACCTGTATAATGTGTTTATGTAAACTTGGTTTTTCCCGTGTACTATACAGTTATTTATTGTTTGGAATTTAGAAGACCTCCTACAGTTTTCAACTGTGGCTATTTATTTCGTTAATTTATTTGGTTAGAGTTATTCAACACTGTGCTTTCCCCTCCTTCTCCCCATGGGAATTCTGGTGGTTTGCCCATGGCACTTTTTTTCTGCATTCCTGTCAACTTTTGGTTACAAAAAATAAAAAAAAAAAAAATTCTGACCTTACCAGTTTTTTTGTTGGAAGATGGGAAATTGTTGTACAAAGTCTAATTTAAGGGAAATAGAATGACTTCTTAAAGTTAGTCAGTATGCCTTTTGTCTGGTATTGTACCAGAAGTGTAAAGTAATGCTGTTTGAAAGGGTTTTAAGTTATTGACATTGTACAGTCTCCGTGCATTGGCTCTGGAAAAGGTAGAGTGGCAGAGTCATAAACCTTAATTTATTTTAATAGCTGTGTTTCTGTGATCTGGTTGCATTTATGCAGCTTGGATTTGGATTTTTTTTCTTCTGTTTAACGGTGTGAAATGTATGGAGATCATATTTTTTATACAGGTATTTCAATTAAACTTTTTGTATATAACAGTTCTGTGTTTGTGTACTTATTTTTATCGTCACTGTTACTTGTGATGAGCTGGGGAGCACACTCTGTTACCATCTCAAGCCTTGTTAAAGGCCTGCAGCAGCTGAGCCAGTTAGGAGATAGTCTATGCCATTAAGCACTGACCATTTTGAAAGAATTAAGCAATCCCTCACCTGAGCTCTATCTACTCCTCAATCACCGTGTTTGATGTTGGACTGGGGAAGGAGTACAGTACAACAGCACTAATGGCCTACATAAAAGGGAATTGGCCCTGTAATTGTGGGACTTTTACCTCTGTAAACACTGAATATCAGTGTACTTGTCCTTAAGTATAACAAGGAAGGAATTCTGTAGCTGCTGGTGGTTCCTGTAGTTTTCACAGTTGATATGTTTACTTTCCATTACATTCAGTTTCCTTCTTCCCACTTACACCTTCCTTCTGGGGGTGGATGAGGACTTCTGTGCCCTTACGGGAAAGGGATGGCATTCTTGGAGATCAGAGCGACTGTTTTCCTTCAACTCCCTTAGATTATCAATCAGCCTGCTGTGTCTGTCACTTTATCAAGTATCATACGGGGGAACGTGCTGTTCTCACCTACAGCAAAGGACAAGAGAAACGTCCTCAGGATTCATCTTCGCTGCTTGGGAGTCAAGTCCTGCGGATTAACGATTTCATCCTCATTTCTCTGTAGCCAGAGACTGACCTGACTTGGTCTTGTTGCGGGGGTGGTAGTGATTACAAGGTTTAACTACTGCACAGGGATCTACAAGGTATATTTAAGGATGTGTTCAGTCATTAAAGGTGCTTTGTAGTTGTCACAGGAAAAGGGCTAGGCTTAGAATCTTGGTTTAATGTTATTTCCCTTTCTGGGGATCTTTCTGCCAGCTCCTCTGCTATTATTTTGGTTCCCTGTGGGTAGTATTTTGCTGGCATCACATCAAGCTCCTGACGCTAACTAGTTTAGACTCAAAATGCCAATAAATAGCAGGAGGTAAATGTGAAGAAAAAGACCATTTTTGGTCTTTGCACTTTTCTGATGGCATGAAGGGAAGGTATGTAGCCTTTTCTTGGCCATAACTAGGAAGCTCAAATTACTCTAGTCAGGGTAAAAAAGCCCTAAACACAGCTCTATCCATTGATTTGTTTTCTATGTTTTCTGATTTTGTTCCTTTTTTTTCATTATTTCAGACTTGTTTCCCCAGTTTTCAATGAAAATCTGTATATATGCTAAACCTAGTCCCTGAAAAACTCAGTTCCCTATTGTTGTTTCGCTTTGGAATGAAGAATTCCTTTTGATTGGGAAGGGAGGATTCAGGTATGCTACAGGAGAGATGATCCCAGCACCTAGTGCACTTCTTTAGGAAAACATGTTTCTAACCACAAGAGGTCCCTGGAGAAATTCCAGTAGCTGACAGTAATTAACATCTTCCACCCCAGTGACTTCACATGTTCACAGCTGTTCAGAGGGATGGCAGCAGGACTGTAGGGGTGAGCTTCAAAGCACTACCAGAAAAACGATCCTAAAAACACATTTGTAAAGCTGTTGTTGATTGCTGAGCTAGGGACTTTCAACATTTCCACAAGAGCTGATGTTACTTTCCTTAGCTTCACTGAGAATCAGTGTTGAAACGCTCCGTTTTAAACATAAAAACTAGGTTTTCACCTTTTGCCACCGAGGCAAAATGCATTAAAAGGATAAAGGTCAAAAGGACACAGGCACAAGTGCTGACTCCCCTCTGGGATTAGCTCAGCATAGAAGGTGCACTTTCAGTGCTGCACAGGCAGCTTCGGTTGTGAAACTCCCCTGTACACTAATAGAAGCCATGTGGCTGAAACACCATAGACTGAAAGTAACCATTTGTAAAAATAGCCTTTCATTACAGTTGAAAGTTGGAAAATGATGAGTTAATATAGTTCCATTAGCTGAGTGTTTCTGCCAAAATGAGCAAGTCAGTGACAGCTCTTGGTTTCTCCTGTGCTTCTATCTGGTATTAATATCATTAAATGTTATTTCTCTGGGTCCTCCTCTTCATACTCTCTCCCCACTAGGCTGGTTTTCAATAGCATGAATCTTGAAAAATAAAATTCAGCAGGTTATTTTAAAACACTATCATTTAAATCAGGGCCTGTTTTAACCTTGAAAAATTGATTTAGCAATACTCATACCTATGCATGTATGCATGCTACTGGCTTCATAATAGCTATTTTAAATATATTCTAATACTGAAATATCTTTAACAATGTAGTGTTTTGTGTAATTTAGATCCCTAGTAAAGCTAATTTGCCTGAGTGCATAAGCATGCACACTCTTCTTTTTTTTCTCTTTTTGTTAACTGAGCTTGTATTTACTGAAGCAGCAGAACAAAATCCCTTTGAAAATAACTATCGAAGGATGTTCGGAAGATTGACTGGGGTGTGTTCCCACCAAACTTATGGTTCTCTCTCAGTGGTTTAGTGACCTCTGTTGGTGAAGTTAAAGTTCACGTTCCAAAAATAATGATGCATACATAAATGGGGGAGATTTTAAAGCACTGCTGGGTTATATGTTTAGATATGAGTGAGTGTGGCTGATACTTAATTATCCCATAATGCTTGAAGGGATAATTCACTAAAAATGAAAAAAAATTAAATTACTACAAATGTGAAAACAACTTCTCAATAAAAAGAGAGAGGGGGGGTATGGAATCAAAAGGTTGTAAAACCTGCATCTGATGTCACAGTGCTAACCTGCCTAATGTGCCTCCAGTCACCTACACAACTCTTGGCATGAGCATTTATGACCATATTAGCCCTCATTCTTCCACTTCATTTCAGTAACCATGATAAGCAGTTGTCTTCTGGCATGCAGATGGGCAGTAATTCTCAGTGGTTTAACTAGACAACAGAATGTTGTGGCCCTATCGGCCTATTATTAGTGGAATTTTTTTGTACTAACAGCAGTGATGCTACAATTTGTAGTAGAAGTCAAGATGGCAGCATTTTAGTTTCATTGCAATACAGTTTTTGATACCATCCCAAAATTTTCTCTGCGTGTAAATTTGCAATTACTTCGTTTCATGGTTATCCATGATTTAAAAATTTAGTGTTTTTGCCTACAGCATTCCTTCAGGTAGCTGATTTACCAGAGACATATTAAGCTTTGATTTTATTGCAGAACTGCTCAACAAAGTGATAAGGAAGCCACAAATCCATGCAACTAAAAATGAATTTAAGTCTGTATAAGACAGGATTCCTAATAATTTTCAGGGAAAGTTTGTCTCATAACTGGTGAATTCATTTTATCACTAAAAAAATGTGTCCACATAGACATACCAGCTCTTTCTTTTTGATGAAGAGAAGTGACTAGAGAACTCCAGAGCTGTGGTGTAACTCAAGGCAAAATGAGGTGCAGAAACATACATCCATTAAATTCTTGCAGACATTTTCTTAGCTTGCAATTCCGCCCCTTCTCTTCCAATAAATTTAAAAGGCATTCAATCTTTGTGTCCTTTACTGCTCATAATTATTATTTGTAATACAGCCCGGCACACTTAAGTTTTAAGAAACATTAAGTGGTTTGCAATACTCTGATAAAATTGGCATATTTATATCTCAGATGCTAGGATTTCCTTTTCCTTAAAATGTGATGAAGGAAATTACTTGCCCATGGAAACATTCTGCTTACATAATAATATAAATTCAATATAGGTCTCAGATTAGCTGTGTTTAAGCTCTAATTAATATGGTCTTAGTAAGAACGTTATCTATTATAGCTAATACTCTGCTAATTGACTACACAAACCATTATGTAAAAAGCTGCTTATACTAGTCCACTAAGAGAATTAGTGAGATGCATACTTTGACTTGCACTGTTTCTCAGGTAAGTCTGTATTAAACATCAAAATTCGAATTAAGTCATAGTCAGAAAAGTAACTTGTCGATCAATATGATTCTTTGTTTACTATTATTGACTCAGCAGTCACTTTCAGTGTCCAATTAGGAGTACAGAAAGATTACAGAAAATCATACTGAAAACTGAAGTATTTTAGTATTTTGCCTCATTATGTACAGAGTCCTGACGCAAATGTTTTATTATTTTGTTAATAATTGTGTAATAGCTAGGTAGTTTGTGGGGGTTTTGTCTGTTAATGCAACTGAAAAATATGCTTTTTTGTAGAAATAAAAAAATGTTTTGCTTGAGAAACTTACTCTGGTAATTATGAATGGCCTGGTTTCAGGGTTGAAGTTTCTCTCTCCCCTCTTTTCTACTTCCTTTCTTTTAGGACAGGAAAATATAAGCATCAAATATCAGTCTATTTGAATTAAAGGATATAAATATGTTAACAAACATATGTTATAAAAGCTTGGAGTGGTGATTCCCCATAATTTATTTATTTTCCAGAAGTTTCCAAGCCTAATAGAGTCATGAAAGGGAACACTCTCTTTCAAAATCATCCTAAGGAAAGATGCCCATTACCTGTGGGAAAGTACTCCTGTGTTCAGACTCCATGCAAAGATTTCGAGATGGAAAGGTGGGGGCAGGGGGGAAGAGGAGGGTAGTTTGTTTGTTTATAATGTCTAAGTAATATCAAAAGCCTTAAAATATAAAGATTTACATCAGCATAGAAAAATGTAAGAGATCACTGCTTTGCAGAGGGAAATTTGTCTATTGTCCGGGCAGATATAAATGGATAAAAAACTTAATCCACAGGAAGGCAGATTAAGTTGTGGTAAGGAAGAGTTTTGTATCCATAAGGCTAGCTGAACACCAGAGTAAACAAACTGTGTAGTAAATCAGTATTTTTTAGAACCAAGCATTTTCCATAAGTCATCTAGAAGTTACAGCTGTTTTAAAATTACTTTGAATTTCATCAGCCTAATGATCCTGAATTACAAAGGCAGATTTCAGTCACAACATTCATCTGCTTCTTGAACCAATATAAAATTTATTGACAGTGCTGGTTTTGCTACTGGCAAAACCAAAACTTTTTAATGCAGATTTGTCCTAATCAATAGAAGTAGTGACAGATCTTGTCATGATGGCGAGGCTATGGGGCTACTGACCTTTTCTCATAGCCAGCATCAGCTAAATTGTTCCTCCTACTACCCCTTCCTTTTGCTGGTGCACTGATATTAAGATCAATAAATTGATCTCTCTGATAGCAACCCAGCATAAGCAAGGGAATATGCACAAGCACTTGGGTCTGGGATGTAATGGAAGAGAGATGGTACTGCTGAAGAAAGGATATGTGTAATAACAAAATCTTCTCCAGCCACTACCATCAAGCATACACTCTAGTTTCTATTTGATAACTTCTGCAACAAGGAATTTGTAAGAAATATGACAAATCTTGCTATTTTTAACCTGACATTCAAATTATTTTAAGTGGCTTTTCTTCAAATCAGATGCTGAGCATTTGTTTGCAAGGTATACAGTACCTCAAGTACTGATGAAGTGAAGGAACTAAGGTCATCAGAATCCTACACAGGTCAAAACTTAATTCATGACTATATATATCTCAACAGTATGCCCTACTTTTTAACCAGATTCACAGGTACATTTGCAAATGAGAAAATTCGTTAAACATTTCAGAATTGTTAATCAATGACAACACTTTACAGTTATTCATGGAGAAAAGATAAGTTGCAGTGAGAAAAAGTAATGCAAATGAGTTGAGATAACATAATTGCATTTATTGTTTTATCTCAAGCTCTATGATTGTCCTGTTTCTCTGTCATTTTGAGTTTCTTCAGCAGGCATGAGCTCTATTGTCCTCTCTAGGATATTTTTACCAAGACTCACTGTTTAATATGTACGATTCGAATATACTTGAAGGAAAACTTCAGCAACTGATCTCAAAAACCTTGGTCAGTCCCTATGTAAACCATGAATTTTGAGTGCATTCTAAAGATACACTGCTCCCAGTTTAGTGCTTGTTCAGGTGATGCTCTCAAGCAGCTCTAATATCTTTCCCTGACAACTCCTAGCCAAAATTCTCTTGGTGGTATAGGATCCAACTCTGCAGTTCTTGTCCAAAAATTCCTATAATTTCCAGGGAGATTTTGTCTGTTTGATGACTTAAGACCTATCTCTTAACTTGTGACAAAAGAATGTCTGCCCTTGAGAGAAAATAAATAAGAAAGGCTGACATTGTAAATAAAACCTCTGCTGCAATGCTGAAACACAGTAGAAAAGGGAGAAGGAAGCCTTTCTGTCTTTCAAAAGTTGTAGCTGCACATCTCTGTAAGACAACAAATGTTATTTGGAAAGCAAGGGCAAGATAACTTGAAAGAAAAGTAGAGCATAAAAATTATCTCAAAACCTGAGTCCTCGGTGGAGTTTTTGTTAATACCACAAAGAGCAGTTACTCACCCCTGAGATTAGCTCAATTGGTTACAGCATGCTAACAACACCAGGTCTTTTTTCCCATGTAACTGCCTGTTAGTGTGAAAAAGGTTCATAACAATGTTGATCATAATTTGTACCTCTCTTTTCGTCTGCTGAACAGACTTTCTATGTCACCAACTAACAGCACAATCCAACTCCTTTTATGGCCTGTGACAAACTCTTACTGATACAGGTGATAAAGGGGAACATGTGTGAGTCACAGTTTCAGAACAAACTGCACACACTTCCATATTCTTTACAAAGTTGCATTCTTATTATTTAATATTATTTTAAAACTAATGTCATCATGGCAAAAACTGCCAATGGCTCTTTTCACCCAGATAGTTTTCACAATCCTTTAGAGACTTCATTCACTGATTATGAATATATATATGATAGCAACTTTCATCTACATCTTACTGCCATCTTATAGTATAACTTTCTTAATTTCAGAACAAAGTAGTATAGTCAATAACACTGAATATTTAGCCAAGTTATTAACAGATCTGAAATTATTTGGTCTTTCTTATCAATTTTTCTGTTTTCTTGGAAAATGTTGGATTTCTTTCATGGAAATTTTGAATGACACAAGTTCATATATATAACTATATATATATATAATATTTCAAACTCCTGTAGTAGGTCTTCTCAATGAACAGATTAGTTCAGTTGAAACTCACTGATAACCTAGCACCAGAAATGGTGGTCATCAAGGCAATATTAAAAAGACAGAAAGAAACCCTGGACAAACACAGGATTATCAGAAGTGCACATGAAGTTCTCCCAGGTCTTGCAGGTGGCCAGTACAAAGCTTGCATGGCACTGGTGACAAACTGGAATGGAAGATACTTCAAATAGCATAGTGATAAGGCATCAAATGGCTTAGTGCTGGTTTTCTGCGGGGAAGGATCACCTTGCACAGAGGGCATACATTTGTTCTCATGTACTTCTGCACTCTGCACTCTGCTAAAATTCAAGATAATCGATTGCCAATTGGCTTAGACCTGGAAAAAATACAAACATTAGTGTTGAAATGAACATATCTTGATATATCTACATTAACTTTTACAATGCTGTTAACTGACTCAAATTAATGCAATCAACTCAGAGGAGCAAAAACTCCATAATCACAGACTTCAACTAAGGGATTGTCTAGTCAAACTTACTGCAAGTAAATTTTCCCAGGTAAATCTCTGAACTAACATCTCTTTGAGAACTATGGATGATAAAAAGTGGTTCATTTTCTCCTTTTTCACTAGTTTTATATAAAACTTGTTTGAGAACATTTTTTGAAGTACCAGTTACCCCAATTTAGCTGGAATGGTTTCGGTAGGAATAACTGAAGTTTTGGTGTGAGTGGGTAGATCAGTACTTACAACAGCCTGATGTCTGGTTCTCATGTATATTTCCATGTAGATTTGCCTTAGAAAGTGATTTGCTTATTTAAAGAGCAATGTGGGATATGAAATGGTTATGTAAACATATGCTTTACAACTACAGTAGTGGCCATTTCAAATAGTTAAATGTCATTTAAGAAATCACAAAGTGAAGAAAAGTTACAATGTCATCTTTGTCTGAATACAGCTGCTTACTGATTACCTAGAACTATGGAACAGCTACTTGCAACAGATTTACCCTGCTCATGCATTTCAGTCTAACCATCCCAAAACCTGGCTGGGGTATATTGTAGAAATTTTGATCACAAGCTGGCCTGCATATGCCACTGTAATTTATACAGTTGGTTACCTTCCACTTTCTCAAGGATATTAACTGGCATGAACCTTCATTTTTTTCCATTTCCAGTAATTAATTCCCTGTAGAGAGTGACTGAAAATACTAAACAAAAGCATTTAATCAGAAATTATTAGAGTTGTCTTGTCAGCCGTCTGTTAATCACCATGCATTTTTGTACAAGGAGTGAAAATTTTATTAAACCTAAACTTAATTAAAACATATTGTTTCCGTAGCAGATTGGAAAGTACTGTCATCTGTTTAGACTTGCATCCTAAGATTCATTAAGGCTTGGTTTCCTACACATAAAGGCATTTAGAAATTCATTCTACTGGGCACTGAATGAAGGTACAAAGGGTGAAGGTTGTAGCACAGGCAAGAATTATTTTGTTGAAGGTCTTCCAAACCCCCACCATAATGCAGACTGACAACATCATGAAGGAATATTAATGAAATTGAGTGGGATTAAAACTAGAAAGTGAAGAATAATGAAAAAAATTGCTTTGCAGATTTTGGGATTCATTGTGGTAGTCTGGTCTTGTGAATGATATGGGCACTAGAATTTTCTACAATCGTTCCTGCTTGAATCTTTATTATAAAGATTAAAACAAAACAAAACAAAAAAAAGTGATTTTTTGTAAATTTGCCATTTCTGGGGAAGTGACTACAGAAGCTTGTTGAAAGCTAATGAGACCCAAATGCTCTGGTGTAAGATTTCTCTAAAGATCCAGAAGGAAAAATATAGCAAAATGACAATGACCAATTACTGTTTATTACTACAGTGAGGTGCAAAGACTTGCAAAGCATTGCTTGTTTTCAATGGCCTTTTAATACATCAGCTTTATGTATTGCTAGATCTTGCTACATCATCATTATGTAGGAACATGTAAGAGGTGCATATCCTATTACTGTTTTCTGGGAAGAATTTCATATCAGCCCCCAGTTCTTGCCAGAGTGTGGTAGACGCTGCTCTATCCATCAAGATGACTGAACTGCAGTCAGTCATTTGGCCAAAACTGGTATTAGGAGTTGGCTTGTAAGACCAATCTCATCACTATGTCCACTGCTTATTGTGTTTTGTAGATTCTACTGTTATCAGGCTTGACAAGTTTTGCTCTGTTCCTGCCTGCTCCTTGCCCCAGGGCTCATCTTCAGTTACCTGAGTTTCTTATCTCTTCACTATTCTTTACCATTTTTACACCACACCCTTTAGTTTCATGTAGCTCTTTACTTTCTTGGTTTCTCTGAGTCTTGCCTCCCTCCCCGACATCAGGGATTTGCCAGCAGCTTTCATGTCCCAGGTGTATTGCTGCTGTGAAGACTTTAGAGGGATTGCCCTAGGAACATATGGTCAGATGCAGCAGTAACAAGTGCAGTACCTCACTGCGAGCCAGATGCAGACATGGGTAAAAAGCCATAAATGTTTTATATTATTCCTATTTATCATTAGCAGCCACTGATTAAGTAAGTAATATGACTGATCTCAGGCAATAAACGCAGCTTTGCTCTGAAGCACTTGCAGTCCAGAAAGGCAAACTGCAGGCAAAGTGTAAGGGGAAAGGGATAAATATATATATTTTTAAAACAATACCATGTATTTCTACTGGCCCTTTGCCTGGCCATTATTAACTCGCAGAACTTTGTAGGCATCCAAGCTGGATCTCCCTGCTGTTACTGGAAAATTTTTCTTGGCTCAGATATGAAAATAATTTCCTTTCAAACTCAACACTATGTTGTTACAACATCCATTTTGATAATCTAATGGTCAAATGTGATGATTGTCTCTTGGAGCACCTCACAGGGACACTATTGTTGTGTGATAGTGACCTTACATCTGGGAACAGCCTTGCTTAGGGCTTCCCAAATCTATCTCTTACAAGGCCATATGACAGATATGTGTAAGGCCCCATGCCAGTCACACTTGTTTAAAAACTCCTTGACACAGTCATGCCACTTGTGACTCCTTGTACTGCTCTGACATATGACCCTAGCACTGCAAATATTCTTCTGTATTATGCAAGGGTGTCACTACAGAAGGAGGATTATGTGAGGTCATGGCTAGAGTCTGATCCTGCCTCAGTCCCAGATGTACAAGCAGAAAACAGTTGAGTGGATTAATATGTAAGTGGCTTTTAGAGGCAACTGCCCTCTTATCTGACATTGCTAGGTGAACAGATGCTAGATGTTGCTAGATATTGCTAGGTGTTGCTGGATGGCCCCAATCTGTTCAATAACCATCTGCATTAACTTATAACATAGGATAACCTTGGAAAAGAGCAGCCAATGGAACCAGCCCACCTTTGTCACACACATGGGCTTATTTTTACTTCCTTAGGCATGTGCATATTACTCTATTTTTAGCCCTTGACAGCAAAGAGACTTAGTCATAGTTGACAACTGATCTCATCTCCTCTTCATCAACAAAAAAAACCATCTAGTCAGAGGAACCATATCACTTCTAACAGGAAACTGTACGATCCACAGTTGGTCTGCTAAAACAGAAGACATAGCAAAGCAGAAAACAGAAAAAAGTAGGTATGTAAGGTAGGCCTTTTTTTTTAAAGCTGCACAAGTGGACTTCCCTGGCAGAATGGATCTGCTGGAGGAGATCTTTTACTGCTTAAGTTAATGTTTCCAGCTTCATTACATTAGTACTTCAGTATCACAAGTAACAAAACCTCATCTACCACACACATAGGTGCCTATGAAGCCTATATGTTCCTGTTGGAATGAAAGGTTTAAGAGTCATTCAAAAACCTTGGAAAAACTGTTACTGCTCATGCATATGAATTCTGTGGGATTTTTGTCTATGTCTGCCCTTCTTAAAATGAAAATCAAACCATACCACATTGTCAGGTTTCCCCTCCATCTCCTTACCCATTGCTATTTTCACTGTTACCAGTATCTGTTCACTTTGACAGCAGTTATCTTGCTAAGTTGGAGAGAAAGAAAGAGATCTCAGGTCTTGCTTATCTTGATTTTAGAAATTAATATTATCATCAAATGAAGTGTTAACATAATGGAAGCAAACTTGACTTTCAGAAAAATCAATGAGCTGGAGGCAAGTAGTTAGAACTCTTTGGACTGAAATCAGACAAGTTCAGGGAATGTAGGAATAACTATTTGTTGTATAAAATAGGAACACATCAGAGCAAGAGTCTTCCCAGATGTGCTTTGGATCATCTCTAAAGGGCTTGGGAAGGTCTATGAAATGGCAGTTAGAAAACTGACAAGTAGGCATATGCAGAAACAAAAGAGAAGGTAGACATCTGCCTTAACTGTGTTAACTTCGTGAGCTGTTGGGGCTGGGGGAGACCTAAAGTTTGATTGCAACCTTTCTGTTCTGTGACAGTGCAAAAGAAAGATCATATCTGCCTCTGTTCCCCAAAGAAAGGAACGAGTGACCAACAGCAGAAAAACTCAGAAGGTGAGTGGGAATCAAATGATCTTATGCTGTTGTTGACAATAGTGGACACAGGGTGAGGAACACTGATGTGGAGACAATGCAGAAGAATGATGTCTTGGAAAAGTCCATTCATCATGGGTTTAAGGATCAGTACTGCAAAGATTTTGAGCACTAATAGCACATAATATCACTATCTAAAGTTCTGTCTAGACTTGGGAGACCAAGGACAGATTGTCCTAGATTAGACAGGTTTCAGGGGATTAGATAAAGTCCTTCGATTTTTTTTTTTTCTTTTACTTGTGATATTAACGAACTAGGGCTCTTAGGATATCATTAAATCACTTAGCTCCTGCTCAGGTGCAAATGTGAAGACATATGGAAATAAAGTTCTTTGTCCTTAACAACATCAACAAGGTGTGATTTTCCTCAAAAGGATTCACTACTTGCTAAACAGTCAAGGCCAAAGATCTCTTTATCCTGAGTGCTCAGTGGTAAATGATTTTGTTAACACAGATTTCATTTACATCGTGTGATCTTGAGCCTTTTCAGACAGTTAAGATAAGCAAGGCTCCAACAGGTGAGAGGGAGGAGGTTCCAGTAACTGGGTCTTCTCTCCAGCACCTTGGGGAGTCATACAATTCTAAGGCAACTAAAGTACTTCTGTACTACTGCAAAATGTCTAGTCAGTCTGGAAGAAATCAACACTTCAAGAGAATTTCAGTAGGTGTTGAGTGCTCCCATCCTCTTAGCAGGAGATTTTCATTGGTGAAAACACCTCATGGGGACGAGTAGAGGAAGAAAACAATGCAGTGCTGAGGGGTGTAAATGGCTTCATTGTCTTTGGTGGGTCCTCATCCTCCCTGCCTGGGGTTAGGTGCTTACAGTCAGTGATCCTGTCAGTTGTTAGCAGCTGACACAGTGAGGCTTTCTGGTTGTTTACATCACATAGATATTATTAAGATGGTAACAGAGAGAAGGACTCAGACAATTTTAGTGTACCAGAGACCCTACACCTTGCAGCCTCTGCTCCCTGGCCCAAGGGGTCAATGGAAATGTTCAGTCCTCCCTTTTCCTCCTCTCTTCCTTCTCCACGTGCGTCTTTGCCTGAAGAGAGAAGGGCCACTAAATCACTGGCCACTGAGATCAGACAGGGAGAAGGGAGACATCTTTGGATGCCTGCAAGGGGGTCCATCAGATCTTGCTTCCAGTAAAAGAAAGGTATGGAAAGATTCCCAGTTTCCTTAGGAAAGTATGCAGAGAATCCAAGAGACATCTGGAGAGGCAAGGACCTTGTTTTCATGAAGGAAGATTACACACAGAGGCACACACACACATTTCATTCCTAGCATACATTTGGCTTTGAAGGTGTGTCCCAGATTTCCCTTTTCCATGCATCCTCACCTTGTCCTGTCTCATCCTTTTGCCTCCTGAACTCCTCTTCCTGTTTGGGAAAATATGGGACAACTCTACCCAAATACCTTTCTGTCTCAGTGTCTGTTTCATTTACTGCCTGCCCCTTACAAACAAAACCACATAAAATTCCTTTTTAGTTTTCCAAGCTATTTTGAGTACTATTTGAGCTGTACTTCTGACAGGGTTTAAACAGTTGACAAGCAGTTATTTTGCTTGCCAAAATGCATAATACTAACAATGGAGGGGGTGATTTTAACAGTCAATGATATTTTAGAAAGCAATCTCCTTTGTCCTCTTCTTAATACTGTTACACTTTTTACTTCTGCTGCCTTTACTTATTAAAAGTTATTGTAGAAACCTGAAAAGGAAAGATGTCATCTCTTTCTGACTCTCAGTCAATAGAAACTTTCTCTGCATTATTGGGGAGAAAAAAGAAGTTTGGGGATATATTCTTCCAGCTCTTTCATCTGCATTCAGGTCTCTGAATGTCAAGGTCACACATTTATTTTAGAATTTTAACTGTTAGCCAAATAGCAGCAGTGGAATTTGATCATTAGATACTCTAACCCAAGAAAAATGACCATATGCTTATATGCTATTAAGTGTTACAAAGAAAGAAGAAAATAAATCCCTGAATCTCTTCAGTACTTAGAGAAATTTCATCCAAAAAATTCGATTAGTTCCTCGCACATGATGAGAACACATCAGTTGCACTGCTTCACCTACAATTGGGCTGAGAGACCTCAGAGCATTTAGGAAGGAAGGAGGCCGGGGTTTGGAGTGGCTCTGCTCAGGGAAGTGACTCCCAGCTCCTCGCAGGAGCTGTGTCTAGACAGTGACAATGCACAAGCACCCAGCACTGAATGAGACTTCAAGCTGCATCTAATCGTGTTTTTGATCTACAAAAAAATTAAAAATATATGAATCCCAGAATCTTAGTTGTGTGAGGGGATTTTTTTCTTTTTTTTTTTTTTGTTTTGTTTTGTTTTGGTTTGGTTTTTTTGTTTGTTTTTTGTTTTGTTTTTGTTGTTTGTTTTTTTTAAGAGAACTGTCACAACAAAAAAGTAATTAATAATGTATTTTGCTGTTAGTGTCTTTATAAAGAATTGATTTTTCTGGTGTGAATTTGAGGTTTTTTCCAAGATAAGATGCTCTTTGAATAATCCACAATTTTACCCTAGAGCAAACTGAGATTTATACCAGAAATAACAAATAATATTTTTAAAGGTAAATTGAATCACATGTCATTATTATTGTGTAAGGTTCTTTATTTAGAACACACCCTGCACATTTCAGCAATACGAGATATAATTAAATCCAAACACTTCATTTATGTAACAGTACTACAGAGAAACAAAAGGAGAATTCAAACAAAACTTTTTAAAGAAAAAATGCATTCCTCCCCCGCTCCCTGCCCAGAAATGAAGCAGGTTACTTACACTCCCAACATCAAGACTTGGCAAACCTAATACTAGATCATCTTTTTTCTAGTAAGACAAGTGTTTCAGAGGAACACATCTGACCTTTCTAACAACCTAAACAACAATGCCTTTTTAATATGCTAAAAAGGCATATGCATGATATAAATTTCCTCATTATTACATGTTTTCTCACTTGGCTCCATAATCTTGTGATGTAAATGCATTGACCAACAGTACCAGCCCATACAGTCTGACCTTTAGTAAAGGTTTTACTTGAGCCCAGCTTAATTACCCTTCAGCTCAGCAAGAGAAGTTATACAGCTATAAACCACAAATGAAACATGCATTTATACTATCAACTGTTCCTTCATAAGACATGTTAAAAGAGCCTTAGAAGGCTTATTTAATTTATTTTTTTTATGTGAGAAATATCAGTTCTTAATTTAATTTTCCTTGAAAGTTGTTGTCAATGTCCTTGCACTGGCAAGATAAAACCTACACAGTGGCCCACAAGTGGAAAAGAAAACTCATGCAGGAAGCAAATTTCTTCTTTGAGAATAAAGAGCAATATTATAGTGGCATTTATCAGGCAGGAGTAAAGACAGTGTTTTGTTTGCTCTGCCACCTTTTTACATTAAGACAAAAATTTATTACTTTTATTAGAACATATTTTTCTGGATGTACATACACCAGTGGCTATCATAAAAGTAACTAAAAGGGTTTAAAATACAAAAGCCCAATGCTCTTAAAGGTGATTTTCAAGAGATTGTTAAAAGTAAGTTTGTCTTTGGTTCTTATTTAATATGTACTAAAATTACATAGGAGGATTCTTTTACTTCCATGTCTTGGGTTATGGAACCAAAAATGTGTATTCTATTTCATCTGTTGAAAGCAACTGGGGAGATGTTCTTCTTTATCTCTTGTAACTCTGGGGGGAGGAGGGCAGATGCCTTCTGATAATGGGCCAGCTGTTAAAACCAGGTGGGGCATTGTTTCTTATCTCTTTCACCATCCATCCTCCCTCCAGGGGGATATCTTCTGGTAATAGGCCATTAAGGCTCACTAAGGGTCTAGAACCCCAATATATGGGAGCTTTGGGGTCTAGAACCCCCAAAACGGGGATTTCCAGTGTCTAGAACCCCAAAATCTGTGATTTCCTGCATCTANTTGTTTGTTTGTTTCTACTACATTTGTATTGTTAATATTCCTAGTAAAGAACTGTTATTCCTATTCCCAAACCCTTGCTTGAAAGCCCTTAATTACAAATTTATAATAATTTGGATGGTGTGAGGGGTTCACTTTCTCCATTCCAAGGGAAACTACAGCTTTCCCTGGCAGATACCTATCTTTCAAAACCTTCAAAATCAAGACATTCTATTTTAACAGGTTCAGAATAAACAAAATAATATAACAAAAGTAAAAATAAAGTAATTTTTTAAAAACAGCATAAAAATACAACATGGTATACTACATATGATATATCTAGGTGTTTTCATCATAAGAGAAAGTAAAAAAATGGATATATTTACTATTTTTTCCCGCATTTGATGCTCACTATATTCTTATTAGGGTGTCTTCAGGCCTGAAAGAAGCGCCAGGTAGTGAGGTAGCTCTATGATGCAAAGAATTTATTCCTCCCTGGTATTTCTGCATGAGGGGAGAAGGCAACTTTTCTGTAGCTCTGAACAGCCTCCCTGGGTGTCATGGTTTAACCTTAGCCATCAACTAAGCCCAACACTGAGCTTCTCCCTGGTGGGATGGGGGAGAGAGTCAAAAAATAAAAATAATAAAACTCATGGATTGAGATAAAGACAACTCAATAGGCATAGCAAAAGCCATGCACACAAATAAAGCAAAATAAGGAATTTGTTCACCACTTCCCATGGGCAGGCAGATGTTCAGCCATCCCCAGGAAAACAGAGCTCCTTCACATGTGGGAGTAACTTGGGAAGACAAATGCAACCACCTGAAATACTCCCCTCTTCCTCCTTCCCCCAGCTTTATATACTGAGCATGATGCCATATGGTTTGGAATATGCCTTGGGTCATTTGGCATCAGCTGTCCCAGCTGTGTCCCTTCCCAACTTCTTGTGCCTTCCCAACCTCCTTGCTGGTGCAGTAATGTTAGAGGCAGAAGAATCTTTGACTCCATGTAACCACTGCTAAGCACTGAAAGCTAAAACATCTCTATGCAATCAACACAGTTTCCAGCACGAATCCAAAACATAGCTCCATAACTAGCTTCTGTTAAAAAAATTAACTCTATTCCAGCCAGAACCAGCCCATGGAGTAACTAGGGGCTGTGCAGGAAAAGAAAATCATAATTAAAAATGTAGGAGATGCATGAATTAACATTACCCTTACAGATCAATCATCTAGGAAGGATTTGTGTTTGTAATACTCAAAAATAAAATATTCTGCAATTGTCACCAATCTTATGTTTCTTCAAATGTGCAAAAGAGCATCTGCTTAACTCTCAATCAAATGTAAAAAGAAATTGTTTACCCAGATTTTATATGGTTTTGCTCCTGTATCCAAAATAGCATACACAAACTTGTTTGTACTAGAATTTCATACCTAGACTTAAAAACTGTAATAATATTTCAGTCAGACATAGAGATATATGTATTTCAAAATATATCTGCAAATGATAGTGTAACCAAAGCCTTTGTCAAAAAGAGAACCTGAGATTTCTGACCTGATATAACTAGCAGAAAGTGCAGAAAAATTGTCAGAGTAGCAATTTTGCATTTGGGCATTAGAGAATTGCAGAATTATGCTACTTTTTTTTTCCATTTGTATAGACACCTTGGAATAAAAAAAAAAATCAAAATTTCTAAAAATATTTCGTTCGGATATTTAATTTATACTTGCAATAAAATTCTCCTAATGAGAGGATTATCATTATCTCTAAAAGCAGACCTTAGTCTATTAATCACATTTAGCTTCTGTCCAAGCCACTGATGTTCCCTTAAACTAACATTGTCCATGGTTTAATATTACTTCTTATCTGCCTTTTCATTATATATAGAAACAAAAAATTTAATTTCATCTATTTCTCAAGAATGTGATCGATAATTCTAAATTTAGACCATTACTTGGTCAAGAAGCACCACTCTGTTTCCAAATTAAATCTTCCAAAAATGGTAACTGGTTCTTGACATAGACCATGCAGCCACCATAAATTTGGCTCCTTGACCCAATGTAATAGCAAGATGAAATCAGAATGACTGTTGTTTCTGATGTATTTGTTTCTGTCTACTTATACCATATTGCATAGTCTCCTCATTATCAGCTTTATACCTAATTTTCATATTACTTTTTATCAATATTTTTAGGTGGCTTGTTTGTTATTCTGATGAAAGTTAGGGTTTCATCCAGAGCTGGAGAAGAATGCTACCCTTCCCTTTATCCTACAGTTGTCCCTCTGTACAGGCGTTGGGTGTTAGACCTATCACTGCACAACAATGTCTAAGGTGCTACCTCATGATTTTCTTAGGAATGACAAGTTTTTGAATGCTCCCAGCTCTCCAGTCACTAATTGGCCTTCAAACCATGGTTGTGACCATTTTCATCACTCCAGTGTAACAGAAAGGTAACCATACAAAAACAGGAAAAGCCCATAACCCAGAAGATGGAACATGGTAAATCCACTGCAGCCTGAGCTGGAGCTCATTTTTTTTCAGGTGAAAATAATGCTGTGGTGAACAAAGGTGGATAGCCATACCAGAACCCAGATTGTTTAAGGGATAATATTCTTACAGCTTTGTGAAAGTTAATATGATCTTTCTAGTTAAGCTGATCAGGAGTTAAAGCTCATTGTCTATATGAACACAGACTTCCACCTCTTCCTACTTCACATACAAACAGGAGGATTTTAGTGGTACCCTCCACTTTCATCAGATGGAAGCAAGTCAGAAAGTCTATTTCACATCTTCATCAAGGTCAGGGCCAGCTCAGTTTTCTAAACCCTGAAGTTTGGGTTTTACTGATGAAAAATAATAATTCCCACATGTGCTTTGTCTAATTAAGTGTTAGAAAATAATTTAAATAAATTAATAAGCAAGAAGGAAACAGATAACAAATGGTGTTTTGTAATGATTGTATTTTTACTTGCTTGTGCTGTGACTTCTCAAGGATTAAGTCTGTTGGTTCCTGCCTTATGGTGATACTTATATTTGTATTACATGGCCCCATTTGCTAATTAACTTCTTTCTGTTCCTCTTTGGTCCAGATCTCAGGCTTTTATGACTCACACAGCTTCTTGGCCATTTATATTAATTTCTAGCATTTTATCTAATACAATAGCATCAGGAGAGTCAGTAAACAGTTGTTGTTAGCAACCTAATAATCACTTGGTCAAAATCTAAGACCCCAGTCTCACACACATCCTTCTCTGCTGCCAATTCTGTAAAAATGGACCACTGTTCAAAAGCTGCTGCTGAGCTTTAGGTGTAGATATCAAAGTCTCAAGTTTGGAAGTAGTTCTTGATTTCTGTGCTTTTAGGATTTCAGCAAACACAAATCTCCTTCTTGGGAGTATAACACTTTGAGCTAGATCCCTGTGTAGATTTCTGTGAGAAGGTCAGGTGCTCTGCTCAGTATTCAGGCAAAGAAGGCAGATACAGAACATGCAAGTCAGATTTCCTCACCTGAGATATGTTAACTTTTCTCAAAGTCTTACATGACTGCTATCCAAATGAAGCTTACAGGTTTAGTATCATCTTTTTGTCTCCCAATGCTCACACACAGCACCAATGAGCTCTTGCAGACACTTTCTAATGCGAACCATATGATAAGGCTGAAAAAGTGTGTAGTTTTGGTAAATGGCACAGAAGTTGCTAGATAGGTTCCATCAGCCAGATACACGTTCTATCACCATACTGCAGCTGTTCAGCTGGCTGATGGATAAATTATCTCGGTTTCATTAGCCTTAAAGGAATGAACAATTCACCAGATCCTTATAATAACAAGATGTTCAGCTGCATAGAAAAATGAATGTACTTTCCTTTCTGCATCCACAGAGGTGCTGTAGAAGTTTTGAGTCATACATTTGACCTGGTAAGCTACAGCTGAGGGACATTAGGTGTCCTTGGTAGTATACAAGTTATGCAGAATTCAGGAAGAAAAAAGTCTTCTATCATGATGTATTATTTCAACAAATCTCCATGCACAATATGGGTATATGTATGCCCTTAAAACCCATGATACAATTGTATAACCTTTAAGTGCCAAGCCATCCTAATAGGAAGTACAAAGCCATCAATGGCATATAAATTGTGTGATCAATGGGTAGTATGGTGTGAAAAATCCTTTATGACATTGAACTCTCAAAAATCAGATCCAGCTACTGATATTCTAAATCCTAACAGTCTGGCTGCAAACTGCCAGCAGAAGGGGATTAGTCACCATCCTCATTTCTATGGTCAATGGCAGGTAGCAAATGCTTTCTTTGTTAGATATAAAGGAAAGTCAGCATTAACTTCATGATGGTCAAACACTTATTTTAAATTCTTGACCCACTGATTTATATTACTAATCTGATGCATAGTCTTTTTTTCTATAGCTCTGGAAATTCCCTCTTTTCTCAGAGCAAGAACTGCTAGGGAATGGTAGCTGCATCACCAGCGCTTGCTTGATATGTTCACAATCATCTTCCTTTGGGAAAAGAGAAAATTGTGCCTAGACAGTTTTTATTTTTTTGTTCCTAATGAGCAGTCAGAAACCGTGCAAGCAGATCAACTCAGACATCTAGAAGTGACCTGAGGAAGGAAAGATGATCCATATAGCTTCAATATCTACTGTTTGGTTTGCTGCTGACATTTGGACTCATGCCTCTTGTGTTTTCCCTATGTCGATCTGGCAAGCAGAACCATCACAGCTCTCATGCCACAATGGAAAAATTTACTTCTCAGTGATCTGTCCTTAAAACTCAGAGGTATGCGTTCCATGATACACTTGGAGATAACAGTCTTTGCTGCTGCATAGTCTAAACAGCATAAATGGTACATAATGAGACTTACTTCTATGTCAGAAATTAGTACTTTGAAGAACTTGAGTCAGTGTCTTAGACATCATGAAAGTTGCATGATTTACAAATCACTCATGGTCTCAAAGAGCAAAAATATTTCTAATTTTTTTTCCCCTTTATTTCCTTCTAATAAGCACAGAAGGAAGTATGCTTCCTTTTTGGGGGAGCAGAGAAATTTTTTTTCTGTATGTTCTGTATTTCCTATATTTATTACTGTTTCTATCCATTCACTTCTTCCTAAACTACTACAAAATATTTTTTCTCCCTGTCTTAAGGATCATGACAAGAATTTTTAATTAATACCAAGTTCACTTGAAGCCAAAACGAGGGACACGTGATGTGAAACTCTGCATTCTTTGCAGTCTTGAGTGTCCAACGGAAACTTAAATTCATGGCAGCAGGCTGTAATGCTGAAGCAAAAGAAACAGTTTATCTGGGCTCTGGTCCTACTTTACTTTTGAAAAACTCTGTATGTCTTTTACAGAAAAATGCATATTCTCTTTTAGAAAGAATGAAGAACAGAGTTTTCAAGGCCAAGATCCTTGGTGCCACTACAGAATGACAGATATTTCAAGTCAATTCCCAGTTCTACATCTTAGGAGGAAATGAAGCAACTTTGACATTTATACATCAAAAGCACAGGAAATCCATGTAAACACATACTCAAAGTAGAAATAAGAAAGAACATAAAATATTTTCAATGGTGATAGAGAAATACAAATTAAATTTACCTCCACATTTTAATCCAGCAACACATGGTAGTATATAAACATACTCAGTATGTTCTTCATGAAATAATACAATGCAAAAGTATTCAGAACATAATGCAAGAAATAAAGTATCCAAGTTGTATACTTCTTTGAGAGATGTGGCAAAAAATAAGTGAACAATTTTCTGAGTGGCATCTTCAAGAGGTATAGAAGTCATATATTAAGTGCTTAAGTCAGTACTTATTCCTCCTTGAGACTGTCTCAGCTGGGGTATATCCACTGAATAATGTAAAAAACACTACAAGGGTCTAAGGTATATTAGACTTCCAAATGGGAGCAAACTAGTGAAATGGTACCTGTTCTGACATTGAAAGCCACAGCAATGCAGGAGTGTTGCACACCCCACAGATGCAGTGAGCTTAGTGGGCTGTTCTCTGGTGTGTTGCATGGTTTTACCTTCCCCTCATTGTACCATAATTTTAAGGTGTCCTTTTTAAGTTGTAGACATGCACTCATGTCTAATACAGCCTGTTTTATAAGCCAAGATAATTTAATCAATTTATTTCACATTGTTGAAATAAGGATGTTCTTCCCTAGCTAATGTGAATTCACTCAGTGACTAAGTTCCATGCAGCTGCTCACTCATCCCCACCCCCTTCCTATCTTGGTGGGATGAGGGGGACAATTGGAAAAAAAAGGTAAAAGGCATGGTTGGAGATAATTTGTTAGTTTAAATAGTTTAATAATTGAAATAACTATTATAATAATTATTATAATAAATAAAAATAATAA
>VWYO01006290.1:210859-245010 GCA_013400275.1 Rhadina sibilatrix | reverse complement strand
GAACACTTATCTTCCGTTATCAAGAAACAGTTCTCAGATAAACTACTGACGCGTTTCCGCTTCATTTTTGTCCTTTTGCACTTTGTAATTTTTTATATTAGAGAAATCTGTCGAAAAGAATCCTTTCCAATTCCCCTTTTACAGGAGGACGGGATAGTCATCACCCTTCCAGCTACCAATGTAAAGCACAGCACTGTTACAGATACCAAAAACAAGTTAAAACTTTTTAATAGCTGTGTCTGTGTACTAGCTGTATGTTTCGATTTCTGTTTGTAACTGTGTGTATTTTCTAACTAGTTCTAAGTTGTTACCAGCACTTGCTGTTGTGATGTTGTTAGATATTGTTGCAGTGTTTAGTTACCGATGTTTGTAAGTTTTGTGCAGCTGCCTCCACGGATTCAGTTAAAGGGACAACACAACAAAAAACAGGACCTTCTACCTTTCCCTAAATAACTGAAAACCTGAGACCACCACCCAGTGCCTTCATTGGAAAACACGACCATCCAATCAGAACAAGGCGGGAAGAAATGATTGGTGTGGAACGCACGCCGTTAAGAGCCAATGGGAGCCCGAAGAATGCACCAATCAGGGAAAGGATCCAAAATGGACCAATCCCTGAGGAGACTAAGACTTTAAAAGGACTGACCACCCTCAGGGAGGGGTTTCGCTCTCAGGAACTGGATTATCCTGGGGTGGGGGTGGGTGGCCCGTGCACTTTTTAGTTACTCTGACTTGCCGTGAGAGGCTGGGACTAGCCCAGCCTTCTGTTCCCGTAGCCATTTTTTTTTATACCAATAAACACTTGGCCTTTCCTTTGTAACATCTTTGGATCTACAGCCTTGTCATTCAATTGGCAATATTGTAACAGCACTACTAAGGAAAAATTAACCTTATCTCAGTCAGACCCAATACATGCATGTAACACAGTTTATACTTATATGTGCATATATACAAGTTTTTATGCACTTTTTAAAGGTTGGATTACAATATCACATTTAAATGCAATCAGAGTGCTGCCCTAGAAACTGTGCCAAAACTAGAACTCCAACATTGGCCATTTCCTCAGTGCTAGTAGGGCTTCAAGGTGTCTTCTCAGTAAATATGCAATTATTTTAGGTTCAAGCAGTGTGGATAAAGTGTTATCATCATTAATGTATATTAATTAGCCAATTGTATATGTACCACATCTCTGGAATGATTTCGCACTGATGGTTAGCACATTTGAAAGTCACACATTCATTTTTATTACTACTCATATAATTTAGGTTAGGTTGCACATCTATTTGAGAAAATATATGTATTGAATTACATTTATAACTCTATAGGCAAGATATGATATCATAACTAAATGTTAAGATTAATGTTAATGCGACATCTTATTCCAGATGAAAGTTACTTTTGTATTAGAACATTAGAACATTGCTTAACTAAAAAATATTTCCCCATTATTCTTTTAAATTCTTAAACAGAGTTCAGTGTTGGAATTTTACTGAAACCAAAAAATGGTGACAGTATTTATGATTCATAAATGGATCATCATCCATTTATGGATGTAAAAGATTGCCTCATTCTCTCATTGGCATTCCAGACATAAGATGAAGTTTTCTTTCATTATCCATTTATTTTAATTTCTGGTTATGTTCTGTGTTTTTGACCACCACTAGTAGGAATCTGCCAACCAATGGAGTCCTAGAGGCTCCCCTTCCTCCAGGTACTTGCCTGCTGCTAGCTAATATTTTGGATATTTTTTATTCAGCACTAGCTAATTCCCTTGGACAGTTCTTTGGTTCATCATTTTGCAAGCAAACAACATTTACATCATCTGTGTTGTTTTGTATTTTCTGTCTTTATGGTCTTTCTTTTTTGGTGACCTCTTACTGCTTGAGAGCCCTGACATAGCTTCTTAAATCAGAAGATACACATACAACAAAACAGAAGATATTTAGCACTTAATTGATTATGAAGGGTCCTTAAATTACCTGGTTGCCTGAGGGAATTTCTGGGGAAAAGTATTCCCCCAGAACAGTCACAAGCTGCTGTGCTTTGAAGATTTGCAGGAAGAGAATGATATGGGAGATTTTGATTAAGGGACCAAGCATAGATATTGCTTGAGTAATGGGATTTGTGCCACTCTATTATGTTCAAAATTCAAAACTCAAGATAACATATGACTTTTGTCATTATCCTTTTAGTGAAACTACAGTATGTAGCTGTGAACAGAAATCCTGCTAAGTAAACTCAGGAGAATTAGTACACTGGGATTCCAATTACTGTGGAAAAAACTTGAGCAAGAAGGAAGCGAGCCACCAAAACACTACAAAATTTTACAGTAAGGACATTATCATGTACTTTTTTATTTTACTGCTGGATTCCTTCATTTTTCTGTCTGCATTATGTGAGAATAAGAATGAGCAATACAAATTTCTGTAGCAACACTGCCTTTCACTCAAGCATCACAACAGATTTTGAAAGCAGTGATTGATAAGTCTCAAAATTACTAAGGTACTAGAACAAAGCACAGGTGCCTTGCCTACCTAAGAAATTAATTACACTCAATACAAAATTTAAGAATAGTGATAAGAAGCAAGGCTTGGTTTCAGGAATATATGTTTAGTAGGGAGGTAGCTATTAATTGTACTTTAAATTTGACTACTGTTCTAAGGTTAATCAGCTCCCTGAGAATTGCTGCACCATTTTTGCAATGACTGGTAACACTGGCTTACCAGTTGCTGGACAAAGATAATTGAGAACATTTAAGAGACACTTGGAGTGGAATTTAAAACTGCATTTTTTTCTTCCTCTTTTAACCAGCTACCCCACCGAAGCAAGCTATTATTCATTATATTAATGCATAAGAATATAGAACTTTGTTGTTTTGAAATCTATTGAATTTTGAGAAGTGGTGTAAATGATGACATGTAGAATATTAATAGTATTATTTAGTACTGAAGGAATAATAATATCTTAGCATCTTATAAAATCTGTTTCTTTATAGTATAGACATTATTCAAATTACATATGATTTATGGCCTAAACATCTGCATGAAGGACTATATACATACGTACATACATTACTATATTACATATAGTATAGGCATTATTAAGAAGGATTTGTATTGAATATCAGATATCCAATAACACAATTTTATTGGCATGGTATAAGAGTTGAAGAATTTTGGGGGCTGAGCAGTGCAAGAGAAAATATTTTATACTGTATCTTAAAGATTTAAAAACCATTAGAGTTTTTTTAGTGGCACTGAGTTTCTGGATGTGCTTTCCCATGCTGAATCAGAAAGAACATATAGTGCATCATATATGCCATGAAGTTATATGAATTTTTTACTTCATTTTTATTATTTATAACTTAGTGTTTATGTTGGTTCATCATTCACAGATGCTTATCCTCCTAACAAAAGCAAAAGATAGTTCTTACTGACTTGATTTAACAGTGTTAGTAATTGCAGAGATTCCCATGCTCACCATTGCTTATGACTGAAATTCTCTGGGCAACCTATTCAGGTGCTTCACTAGCCTCTGACTAAGGAGTTTCTTCCTCACATCTAACCTAAATCTCTCCTCTTTTTGTTTAAATCTGTTCCCCTTTGTCCCAACACTATCTGTCAGTTTAAAAAGCAATATTATTATAAGCTCCCTTTAAGTACTGAAAAGGTGATGGTTGTCATCAAAATGGTGATGACAGTCATAATAATCTCAATAAACTTTTCTGCACACAGATCAAACTCAGAGCATCTCAAATAGCTGATTAGGGTGACAGCCTTTAGAAACGAGCAAGATCTACTTTTACAGTCCTTGTCATGATGGGATTAGTCTATAAAGCTTGAAAGACCTCAGCTTTTACAGAAGGTGACACAACTTTTCAGCAGCAATAATCTCAGTAATTCTTCTCCACAATCCTGTGTAGCCACGGTTCGTGCCTGCCATGTTTTGGTTTCGGGAACTTCTGTTCCCAGGACAGAACTGGTACACAAGGTCATGCTATTTGTAAACTAAGATGTTTTTCCACACGCTTTCCCATAGGAGGGACTTTGCGTGATGGTCTCATCAAGTGACCAATGGTCAAAGGGGTCCCCACTTCTAAGGTGGGTGCTTTGGGAAAAGGTATAAAATAAGCTTGGAAAATAAACCACTTGGCCCCTCCTGGTCAGGGGTCCAAGCAGCCTTCTGAACCAGACTCGGTCTCCTCATTCGTGTCCCACAGCAACAGTCCTGGTCAATCACTTTCCATTTATGCAAGTGAGTGTGAGGGGCAATGTTCCAGAGAAAGAGGGTAAAAAAAGCCATAAATCAAGATCTTCCCTCATGCAGATTCTTTCAAGTCATTCTGTCTTACTAGGGGAAGGCAAGGAAGAGAAAGAAAAAAAAGCCTCACAATGCTAAATCATTTTAAATCTTGATTTTCAATTATTTCAGAGTATGATTGCAGCAGAACCAGAGAACCAGAACCTGAGATTCATTCCAGCTGCTTTCATGTCTCCACACTTCCTTATTTTCTGATGTTTATATATTTTTTGCTCTACAATAAATATGGACCTTTTCTGATCAAGCACTAACTGGACAATTATGTTGAGGAATGTGTTAGTCTTTAAAGCACAAGTTGCATTTGTGGAAAAGGAAAAGCCAACACAGAACATACTGTCCGAGTCTGAAATTAGGTTACAAGCATGCACAACTTTTCTAAATACTTCAAAAATAAGGTACTGTTGTGATATGATTGCTGCAGTATAGCAGATGCTTGCTTTTGATCAGCACAAACTGATAAAAAAAAAAAACAAACAGTGCTACAGTATGGCAGGGGCAAAGTCTACTCTCCAATGGCTTTTAAGAACATAGCTTGCAGATCTCCTGGTAAAATTCTATTGACTGATAGAGTCAGCATTATGTCATCTGGCAGCACACTAAAGAATGAAGTCATTAGCAGTCTGCTGAAGGATATGCATCCTTCATATTTCTTAATAACAGACGGAAAAAGCGTAATTCTTAAATTGTCAATAAAAGAGTAACACATACAGCATTTGGAGACGCATAATACCAGCTGTTGCGTACAACCCATTCACAAATGTTCTTGACAGTACAAGCCTACAGTTTCAACAAGAATCATGACTTTTCTTTAATCAATTTATAAATAACACAAATATAATCCCAATTGGCAGAACGATAAATTTTATATCTTATGACATTCTTTTTCTATTAATGAAATAATAAAAGTGGAATTTTAAAGCATTAAAAATCCATATACAGTAACTGCTCCAAAATTATAAGACAGATTCTTGCACAGCAGATCAGGGCTTTTTAATCACAAAGTAATTCAGATATATTTATCAAAAATAAAACCTTCTACTATAGCATCCAGGATTACCTACTGATTCGTCACGACTTTATTCTGTTGAAATAAGAAGAGGCTAAATGTTTCGGGCTGGAGTGAAAGAGAAAATAGAGGGATAAATTTCATTCTGCATGTTATGCTTAAAATGTTGTTTGTATCTTGGATACCCAGAGACTGAAGCAAAAGTTAATAGATCTCTTCAACTCCTCAGGTTGTTACCATATCTACCAAGTGAAGCAGGACTTGGCACAGTAAGCAAGCATGTATGAACTCCAGGGGAATCTGAGTGCTGTAATAATTGTGCCAATAGATGAAACTAGTTCTTTTAATGTCAAGAAACACTATTGCTTTGTTTTTTTCTCTTTAGAATGAACAACATAGTGGTCCTGATCTGATAATCTGATACCATTTTTTAGACTCAGTTTAGATACTCCAGATACTTTAGATACACCACAGAGTGTGGCTGTTATCTGGTTGTTCTTCATTAGTTTGTGCTGAGTTAAACATGGATTTACATTTTTAACTATATCAAGTTATCTCACTCTGCATTTGACACAAATAATGTGAAAACAGCTGACAGTTATAAATGGACCAAAACACATATTCTGCACGGGGAGTAACTTTATTTTCTGGCTGACTTGTATCAGAAAAACGTTTTGTACACGTTCTATGGCTTGTATAAAATGCACAAAGTAATGAGGCTCATCATTACCATGCTATTGTCATTTCAAAGCATTGAAATGCAAAAATTAGCATTATCATTAGTTCCACAAGTTTTTTCCACATAACGAAAACAATTAATCAGTATAAACCGAATGTTTCAACTGACTAGCGAGGAATGAATTCATAGACTCCTTGGAAGCAGTACTTGCACATATTTTTTACCTTCTCCATTATGTATGTATGAAGATATTAGATGTCTGTTCTGGTGTCCAGACACAGAAAATGAAGGGGAAATAAAGCTTATTCAAACTATTTGCTTACCCTAAGGCAGGATCAACCATCTTCATCAGTCCAGATTAGAAAAAAAACTATCCCTTTTTTTTAAGAATTGATTTACATAGCTCTGGGAAATCATAGCTTCTCTGAGATTATGTGTTTTTATGTTCCTTTTGTTGAACTTATTTGACTCTCCATGGGCTTGGAAGCAGTTTAGCCACTTATTCTTGAAAGTTCATCATGTTATTTCCTCATTCTTCACCCTGAGCTTAGCAGGCATCAGTAATTCAATCTTTCATCAATGCTGATGTCTTTCTAAGCCTCCAAACACTCATGTTTGTCCCCTGATTACCTCCAGCTTATGCACAAAACTCAGTGCAGCTCTCTAAACAAGGCTTATTAATGTGAGAAAAAAAGATTACTTCTTATGTTGCAACCAGCACGTGATGACCCTCCTGTACAATATGACATTTAAACTCCTGTTAGTTTGTATGTATGAAATTCCCAGGTTGCCGCCTGGCTAGTTACTCCCCAGTGTATGTCAAATTTATTTTCCTGAGGTGTGGTGTATTGTACATGAGTTCTGCACTGTTTTCTTCTTACTTGCCACTCCATTGTCTGATCTGTCTTGGACCCTCTATTCTAGTCCTTTTTCCTAGTGGTCCCCAGGGCTTCATTTCATGTGCAACTTTCATAAATATTCCCTTTTTTCTACCATTCACAAAAGTAGTAGTAAAAATAGTGCAAAACAACTCTTGATAGAGCCCTTCATTCTGACAGGGAACGACTAATAACAACTTTCCAAGTACAATTTTTCTACTGGTTTACACCCCTTTTATCTGCATCATGCTTTTCTAGCTTGTTTATCAGAATGTCACATCAAAAGATCTAGGAAAGGGAAGTTATGACATCTGCTGCTTTTCCTCTCTTTTTAGGGTCTCCTACCATGTCAGGGTGATTAGAATGGTTGACAGTATATGTTCATGATAAATCCATGATGACTTCTTCTCATCTTTTTCTGTTTCTCCACATACTTAAGGGAGTTCATTCTAGTTTTATTATTGCAGTCAAGAAATCTACAGATATAAACACTTGGTTCTTGCCTTTTAAAGAAGACAAGTATGTTTCTACATTTGTTTTCTGAAATTTCAAATATCATTAGCATTTCTCCAATGGCTAAAAGCAGTTGCTAAAGGCTCCCAGTACCTTATGTACTTGACAGCTCTCTAAAGTACTACTTCCTTCTTGCCTATTCTTACTGCTTGGTATTATTTTTTTTTAATTATTATTTATAAATGAGATGTTTAGAAATATAGTCGTATTATGCAAAGTGAGTCTCATCATAATTGTTTTTCTCAGCTTTCATATACTTTATTTCAGCTTTCCTATTGCTGCAAATCAGTTTAATGCAGAAGACTAAAGAAAGCTATACCTCTGTGAGTAAAAGGGATCAGAACCCAGAAAGGTTCAAAATACACCCAAAAAATGTGATTAAACCCAAACGAGGTTGGATGTCGGTGCCANCACTATCTTATCTCCGTCAGGGAGCAGTTCAGGGTCTCAGTCAGAAGGCCTGTTCAGGGTGGGGTGGTCTTCTATTGCAAGTAGCTTTTGCAATATAGTTTTGCTATAACAGGCAAAGGTCCTTCATGAAGATGTTTAGGCCATAAATTACAACATTTCAGTCTCCTATTTATAGTCTCTTCTTCAAATGGATATGATTTACAGAGAATGATAAACTCTTTGTGTTTATAGAGTAAGCTTATGAAGGCATTTAGTTACATAAAAGTTGCATAGATTATTATTTTCTTGAACTGTAGTAATTGTGCAAGAGTTAAGACTGGTTTCAGATTTGCATCATCCACCTATTCTTTGGGTGACTGATGCATTTGTCTCAAGCTATTAAGTTTCTACTAGATATGAACTGCTTATTTGCCAGGTAGTTTGATTTCTTTTTGATGAAATTATAGTCTCCAGAAAAAAAGTCATGAATTTAAGGTGAGACATTCTCTAATCCAGTCTTTTCATATGCAACAAACAAATATAACATCCAATTCATAATTTTAAATAGGTAAAAATGTTTTCTGAGAGACTCATATAAAAACAGAAACCACACAGTTACACTCCCAGATCACATTATTAAACTGTATCCTGAATTTATATGAAGGGTTTAAAGACTACAGTATTATAGGAAGGTAGTCTGGTGTCATACTGGAGGCAATGTGATTTAAAGAAAAATGCATTGAGGTATTGCATGAGTCTGAGAAAGTGAGAGCTATGAGTTCTTTATATATTTAGAAGTATGGGAAATTGATTGCCATCTTGGAGCTGTAAGAATAAATGATATTTCATCTAAAGATATAAAACAAGGAATCATTTCATTAAAAGTTAAAATACTCATCTGAATGTTGACCAAAAGAGAATCGAGACGTCTTTTAATCCCTGATTGTGGGAGAATTGTTTGAACCCTGATCACAGAGGATAGAAATATCTAGCATTTACAAATACATTTTTAATCACTTTTGCAGCAGCAGTCTCTCTGAAAATAGTAGATATGTGTACCTCTGGGATACTTGAGTACTAAGGCTTAATCTCAAGTATGGCACGTTCACCTAAGGTATGAGCTGAGAGAAATGGAGACATATATGTTCAAATGGTAAATTATACTTCAAGAATAATAAACAGGAACTTTCTCCCCACCCCCCATTCTGATTCATGTCTCTTTTCCTTCAGAGCAGCTGCTATGCCATACACACAGGCTTCACTGGAGTGTTTAAAGCATGATACAGGTTCAGAATCATATGGAGTTCCAGAGTTTTGCAATGAAAGCAGTTTATTAGCAGCTCATGCTGCAATGATACTTGGATGTATTGTACATTTCAGGCAGGAGTTAGCTTATTCCCATGTACATGCTGACCAGGTCTGATAGTCTATTCAGAAGTGTGAACCAGTGCATAGCAGTGAAAGATGACAGATTCACAGAAATACATCACTTCTAAGTCTTCCACTTATGTGTTCCATTTTCCTGTGAATTCATATCTAAGTAAGGGAAACAAAAGATTTTTTTTCTCTCTAAACTGTTCTAGAGTGATGTTCAGCTAAGGCCTGGCAGCTTTCTTACTCTAGTGATTTTGCATCATGCCTTTTTTTTTTTTTTATTTTTTTTTAATTAGTCAATACAAATGCATCCTTTGGACTTTAATCCTAGAGACATTCATTCAGCTGCATTTAGTAGTGACAAGCTGTGCTGGTTTATCAGGGAAGGGATTTTTTTTTTTTTTAAGAAAGCTATTGCAAAAAACCAATTAGTGATTGGCTTTGAAGTTGACAGCTTGATTGACCAATTAGAAAGATGACACTCCTCTGGGGACACACAGGCTTAAAAATCAGAAGTACCCCGAAAAAAACCTCTCTTTCTTCCATGATTTGAGAGCGGTAACAGGAGAGGCGGGCTGGCCCTGCTCCGCGCCCCACCCCGGGCCTGGTGTGGCGCAGCCGGGCTCTGCTGCTGCCGTAGCCCTGGCAGGGCTGGGCTGGGCTGGGCTGGGGCCGTGGCTGGCTGCAGGTGGGGACGGGGAAGCCATGGCTGGGCCGAGGAAGATGTCCCCCAGGCCTCTGGGAGCAGTGCCAAGCCCAGGCTGGGCTGGGCACCCCGTAAGACGGAGGGGTGGCAGGAGGTGAAAAGCCCAGCCACACGACAGATCCTGGCCGCCGTTCCTGAGCTTTCCTCCATCGGCGCGGCTTGGAGCCCCCAGAGCCCTGCANGAGTTGGTTTTTTTTTTTTTTTTTTCCCAGGTGGCTGAGATTTGTGACATGGGAGCCACCAGAGGATTGTTTTCTTGTGGTGATGTCTCCATGGAAGTTCTAAGAGAGGCTCCTCTTCCTAAGAACTGATGAAAGATCATTTTTAAGTGGTGAAACTGACTTTTTAAGTGATGAACCTGTGAAAAATCACAGGTTTTGTCTCTTTCTGTTGTCAGTCGGAAAGTGAACAGTTTGTAGCAAGGGAAAAATGTTTTGAAAGTTTCATTTTGATTCTCATTCATTTCTTTTAGTATTAATAAATACATACCCTTCAAATTTTTGAGCCTGCTTTGCTTTTCTCTTAATCCTATCTCACAATAGCAGAAGAGAGTGAATGATTCTGGTGGACACTCAAACCACTACACAAGCATTGATAATGAAACCACATATAATAGCCGTAAATTAGGTGCATAGAGAATATAAGTGCTATGAAAATAAATTTAATACTAATGTAATTGACAGCACAAGGGAGTTGTAATATTTTAAAAATTGTTTTATTAAACCTCCAAACAATAAGAATTATTCAAATTGCCATGTGATTGTGTCTGTAAACTACATATTTCTGTGCTATATAAATATATATTTAGAATTATAGAGTCTTGTATGTTGCAAATGGTCTTCACAGTTCATGTACTCTAAAGCACTTGGACTGCAAAGCAGTTAGAGCAGGCTCATGGCTTTAAATTTATTTTACCTATCAAGCTAAACCACTGGCAGTCTACTTTTCCCTCTTATTTTGCACCTAGCTTAGACATTGTGGATAGGTTTGAAAGGAAGAGGAAGTATGAGAATTTCAACGGAGAAAATTTCCAAAAACTAGGCATTTTTATTACATTTTGTGAGTGGTTTTCTCTAATTTAGTAGTTAGGGGTACTTGCACACTCCTCCCTTGTCTTTCCTTGACCCATTCCTGAATGTCTCATTAACTGGTTGCTTGTCATGAAATCTAAAGTAAACTCCTCTACTCCTGGTTTGATTAAAAACACAAAGGTTGAACATCTTTTCCTGTGACAGGTGGCAATCAGTGCTTTTTTGTGTGCTTGTGCAAATACCTGTGTACAATTCCACTTGCTGCAAAAGCAGAGCAGATGTTGGGAGCATGTGGTGGTGACGGTGGTCACAAGGTGTGTGGCTTCTGTTGGGGGATGCTCTGGAGAGTCTTTAGTTCAGTGACATCTGGTGGGCTATGCCTCACCCAAAAGTGGCAGGCCCCTGAATACAATTGCTATTAGCAGTTTCATTGCTCTTTAGCACTGCAGACAGTGCCTGCAAACAAACAAGAATGCAGTTTTCATGGCAGAGGCTGTGGAATTTGAGGTCCTAAGAGGAGTGAGCAAGACAGTACCAGAATTACATCTCTGGACTTCAGAAGAGCACATTTCAGCCTGCTCTGGGAGCTGTGAGGCATATCCCATGGAAAACTGTCCTGGAGTTCAAAGGAGTCCAGGGAAACTGACTCATCTTTGAGCATACCTCTCGCGGCATGAGAATTGTCCCTTCCTCACAAGGAGGCAAGGCAGAAGGCAAGTGTGGATGAACATGGAGTTCTTGATTGAACTCAGACACGGAAAGGAGATATATAGATAGTGGCAGCAGAACCAATCTTCAGGGAATGGTTACACAGACATTAGTAACTCATGTAGAAATGAAATAACAAAAGCCAAAGCTCAGCTGGCCTTTTCCAACCTAAATTCTTCTATGATGCTATGATCTTTCTGGCCCTTAAGGTGAGACTGACTGGCCTGTAGTTCCCTAGGTCTTCTTTTCCAGTCAGTGGGCACCTCACGGGACTGCCATGATTCTTCAAGTATGATGGGTAGTGACTTACCCACTTCATGTGCCAGTTCTCATCAGATCCCAGGTACTTGTTCACCTTCAGGTCCCTTAAATTGTCTCAAATCTGTACTGTTCCTATGGTGGGAGGTTCTTCATTTTTCCAATCCCTGCCTTTGTCTTCTGAGACTTGGGAAGTGTGGCTGGAATACTGTGCTAGTGAAGGTTGACATGAAGGTTCTTGAGTACCTCAGCCTCTTCTATGTCCTGGCAACCAGTTTTCCTGTTTTCTTTTGGAGAGGGTCCACATTTTCCCTAGTCTTCCTTTTTATCCCTATAGGTACTTACAAAATCTTTTCTTGTTGCCTTTGACATCCCCAGTCAGATTTAATTTTACCAGGGCTTTAGCTTTCCTGACTCTGGCTGCTCAGATGTGTGTTGGTAGCATGCTCTTGCAGCCAAGGAGACCAAATACATCCTGGGCTGTGTTGGTAAGAGTGGAGTCAGCAGGACCAAGGACATGCTCCCTCTCTTTGGCACTTGGAAGGCCTTATCTGGAGTGCTGCATTCAGTTTTTGGGCTCCCTGCTGCAAGAAGGATATTTATGTTTTGGACTAAATCCAGGCACAGTCACCAAGATGGCTGAGGGCTGGAGCACAGGGTATATGGTGTGAGTTGGAGAACTGGATTTGTTCAGTATTGAGGAAAGAAGGCTCACAGTAGACTTTGTGGCTGCCTATTGATTTCTCTCTGGAGGATCCAGAGGAGCTGGAGCCAGACTCCTTCCAGAGGTGCACAGTGATAGGACAAAAGCAATGGATATAAGTGGGGACATAGGAAATTCTAATTAAATGCTAGCATATAGTTGGTTGGAGCATGAAGTGAATGCAGGTTTGATCCACATATGAGCCAGTCACTGCAGAGTTAGAATTGATGATCCTTGTGGGTCCTTTCCAACTCAGAATATTCTGTGATATTTATCTTCTTTATTGTAGTGATCAGATGGCTGTATATTTGTATGATGTGTTCAGATTTGACTCACCATGGCTGTGAGTAACCTGATCTGCTGTAGACTTGCTTTGACCAGACTATTGGTACAGTTAATTTCTGGCTCACATTTCAGTCTTAAATCATTCTATCATTCTTTGAAACCTCTACACTGTGTGGGAGAGCACAGACTTAGGAATGGCAATACAAAGAATGTAAGCAAAGAAACACTAGATGAAGGCATAGCATGATGATTTCTTTTTATTTCAGCAGCAAATTTTTCAAAACATTTATTGCTGAAAATTTTGAAATATCTGAAGTCTGAGGCCTTATCTGGGTAAACTGGACAAATTTCAATTTACTTTTGCAAATTTCTTTGTTTTTTCTTGGCTCTAGTTGAATGAATAATCTTAGTGGCTGTATTCTCCAGTTCTGTTTTTTAGCCATTGTTTGTTCTTTCTTTAAAATTTACAAAAAATCCTTGTTATTTTAATACATAAAAATTTTGGAATATCTGCAGAAAAAAATTAAGAATGCTTACAATGCCATTGATTATCTATGCTTAACGCTGTACTTTATTTAGCAAAGAATAGAATGACTCAGTAATGGGTCATAAGTTTCAAGCTGATTGATCTTCTTTCATCTGGTGAGATTGCCTTAAACAATAATTAGTTCTAGCTGTACTTTGGATATCCAAGTGGAAACATTGAACTGTATATCTTACATCATCACAGACCATGGCAAGCAAAATTGTTGAAAAAAAACAACAAAACCAAACATCAAAATCAAACACACTTTTCCCATTTCATGGCACAAAGAAAGGAACAAGAAAGAGATGAGAATAGAATTCTTAATGCTGCATGGTGCTGGAAGAGACCAGTCAAGCAGAAAAGTTTATTTCAAAACACCAAACTTTCTATCCTGAAAACCACAGGCAGTTTCACAGGTATAAATTTTCTGTACACTGGTAAGCATCAGAGTCACACTTTACCTGAGACTCTAAATCCATGTCACTATTCTAAAATGCATTTGTGAAGAAAATTTCATTTGTTATGTAGTGAAGGAGCTTTAGGGATTGCTTTTAAGTGACTTTGATTAACCTCAACAAGAGCTTAAAATACTTCAGAGTTAGAACTTTTCAAGAAGATGTAAGATTTCCATAAATGAATCAAAGGAGAAAAGAATCAGGAAGCCATAACAGCTATAAGGTGTGATTGTATAAATTAACTACAAACCGATAATTAATAGAATTGTTGTCTGTTACAAAATTCTAAAATTGCAATCATAAACTTTAAAACTTTTCTAAATAAAATAGTCCATTATAAAAACATGTTTATATATAACTATATAAATACATACATATGTGTGTGTATATGTTTATATGACTTCTAGTATATATGATTTCTTAACTTTTGATGTGACTTCAAAAAGTTAAAATCTAGCGAAGGAATTAATGAAGGTGCGCTGATGAACATTAAGTTCATTGAATGTCAAATTGTGTTATTTCCTAAATGTTAAAATAGTACTTAATAGCCTTTGATGCAGCAAAATAAAATAGATGTTTTCTTTGATATGCATGTACAGAACAAAGATGGCTTTGAAGTCTGTTTTTGTGTATTCCTTTAGCAGCAAAAAACTGACATATGATCGTAAACTTAGGTTATTTGAAAGTATGAAAGCACATGAGACTTAAAAGGAAAGTAGGACAATTTTCTTGACAGAAAAGTAATGCTGCCTTTAGTGTCGGTGATGTTAATTGACTATACTTGAACTTTTCCAAGGCTTTAGGTGATCAGTTTGTTTAAACTAAAGGGATACTATTGTGGATAGACTTTATAAACCATAAATGAAGTAGGGAAATAACAAAATGCAGTCGGAAAAGTGAATGATTTAAAAGTGACTTCTCATTCATTTTGTGTACAGCTACTGTTTGACAGTAGATTTCTGAGAGCACAGGCCTCCACCAGATAACAAAATCTAGCTATGTCCCTTTGAGCATTCTGAAAAGGGATGCAGAATCTGATACATCGCCTTGTCTTGATTAGCTTTTTATGAAGTCTGTAAACAGGTATTTGAAACAATATTTGTCCTGCACAAAGACTAAACTAAACCAAATATCCCTGCTGCTTTGTAATATTTAGATACGACCCAAAAACTTTCTGTTCATTGTTTCTGTGCTGGTGCTTCAGATTTGGTAATAAAATACAATTTTGTTTCAAATGCCCTTGGTAAAATTTTCTGTCTACCAGCCAAATAGCTCTCCAGATTCTGTGCCTCTCCAAATTTGCTGTAAATCAACAATTTCACAACTGTTTTATATCTATATGTTGATGACTGATGAATATATGAAATTTCTTTCACTTCTCTTTTGTCTCTATATCCAGTCTAAAATGAGATTTCTTTGGAGAACTTTTGCCATTCTTGTTCTGTTCAGTAGCGTTATGATATGCTTATCTTGTCATTCTCAACCAAGGAATTTACAATAAATAGAATATCTAAAATGCAGGCTGCACTAACCTGAAGATTTTCTCCTTTTTTCTCCAAGTATTGGCAAAATATGATTACATTTTCTGTCTCCTAGAATCTTCCCCAGTACTTTAAGTTTTGCTAGGGAACTGGTGGCTCACAGATATCCTCAACCTGTAGTAGTCTCTCAGGCTACTTCTGTGATGTTTTTGGCAGCAGAACTGGTGAACAGCTGACAAAGGTTTCAGACTCATGGCCTTCTGCCATTGTTCTTTTTTCTCTCTGTCCCTTCCTGACTTTCCATAACTTCCCACCACTCCTGCTATCTCTGTTCCCTATAAACAAAGCCCTTTCCTGTAGGCTCAAAGTAGCCTCTTTCTAATCTAACAGATGTGGAAATTCTTTTGTCGTAATTCCCAATGACATCATCCGGGGTCTGAGACCTGAGTATTCAGTAACTTTCTTGAAAGAGGTTTCCTAGAGCAGTCCCAGTTTAGAATCAATGGAGAAAGAAAAATATTCTGGCTCTCTTCGCTAGTATCTGCTTCATGAATACTTTCTTAGATGTCTGAGTAATCTGTCAGGACCAAAATATGCATGTTAGCGTGTGGATGCCTAGAGTATATCTGTTGTTTTTGAATACTGAAGCAGGAAGGGAATGCAGAAAAGAAAGGGGAAAAGAAAACAAAAGGAAAATTTAAAAAGTATGCCAAAAGCATATTCTGTTGTCTTTAATATTTTAATACCTTTTATTTCTTCTAAAAGGATGTTGTCAATGTAAAGCTAGCTCCTATAATAAATAGAGTTGGGGAATAAATGAGATGAGCATTATCAGCTAGATGTCCTGACCTGTGCAGTATAAGTGGAGGAAGTAGGAGACTGTTGTTTCAAGGTATCTAGGTCTGCCTGAGACTCCCTAAAGTATCCTAGATATTTGTAGATATTACTTTAAAAGTATTTGTCAGAGACATAACAAGAAAGAGATTATTTACATCTGGAAGACTCAGAAAGACATTTTTTATTCTTCCAGTCTTGGTGTAACCACTTTCTGAAACCATTTTTAATTAGTCTTAATTATTGAGGCTTTGAATTTTTCTGTTGGAAGAAAGAATTATACAATTACACTTAAATGAAAGAGTAGAAGGCTGAATCAAGTTCAGAAAAAGTTCATAATGTGACATTTGGAGTATATTTATCATTGAATGAGAACCTGTCCAAGAAAATGAAAGTTACGTATGGTACGAGGAAGGAAACAAATGAAGGTTTGTGGTCATATTTCCTATCCTAGTAAAAAATATCTCAGTAATAAAAACATGTTGGCAGGAAACCCAGGTTTACATTTCATTTCAAGCTCTTAGAAAATTACTTGACTTAGAGTAAAAGACCTGAATGAGATGAAAAGTTAAATAAGAAGATTATGTTATCTTGAATTCTCAATGGAAGCTATTGTCCTACATAATTTATAGCAAGTTTTTCTTTGATCTTTTATGTTTACAGAGAGTATTACTAGTGAATACAAATTTTAAAACTAAAATATTCCCATTAATTCTACAATTTATACTTAAAGTAATTATTTGGACTTAGTTTATTATGAGTGAATGAATCTTTTAGTGACAAACCAGTAATTAAAAAATAAATCTATGCTTCTACATGTACTTACAAAATCTGCCTGCAGGGTTTCCATCTCAGTATCTGGATTGTGTGCTGTAGTTATGACAAACTTGCAGATAAATGAAAATTAGTAACTATTTTAAGCTAACAAATTACCTGATTCTTGCTCTTTCTGCTATTTTGGTTTCCATTTATCTGGCATTCTTGAGAACTCTGACCTATTAGGCTTACACATTTGTTGACTTTTTTTTTAATTCTCAGAGCAGTATATGAGAAGAGTAATGAAGGTAGCAGTTGAAAATATTTAGTTGTATTTTATAACTGAAAGAAAAATATCTTAAAAGAACTGAATACTTAGACTGAGACTTGGCATATTGGCAAGAAAATTAATAAAGTCATTTCACTCCATCACTGAGAAGCACAGACTGGTGAATTCTACAAAATACTTTTTCTTACAGGCACATCTGGAAATTTCTCATTTCTCATAGGTAGTTACCAGTCAGAGAAAAATCACAGTATCAGATTAATCAATTTACAGAAGAATGATAACATAAAACTAAAAGACAACTTTGCATGTATAAAGGACTGAAATCTTACAGAAATTGTGTGAGGATTGTCTGTGCTTTTATTGCAAAGAAAAATACAACCAGTATTAATGACCCTGTCTGTTTTCTAGTTAGTGCAAACTTTTGGTAATTCCTTTAACTTAGATGTCTGGCATGGATTTTGTCAAGCAGGAAGTGTCTAATTTTAGACGTTCCATTAAAGGCACTGGAACTAAAGGAAAACTAAGTCTTAAGATCATTTCCCTTTTATTCCTGGGTACAGCAGAGTGCTTCAAGTCTAGCTGTGCTTAGAGGATTATATATGTATTGACACTTCTATCAGTTACAGACTCAATCTAGCTCATGACACTGAAGGCCATAAACAGTTTGGCTTCCTTTGTAACTGAAGCACATGGCCACATTGTTCTTTGTAAATTTAGGAGGCTAAAAGATTCTTATAAAGCATAAATATTTAATTTGAAAATTGGAGTTTCTGCCCCTAATCTCTCAAATTTTTATGTATGCAAACACAGTCCTTCTGAATGGATTTTAGAGATTAAACCGTGGAGATCAGACTTTGTAGTTGCACAGTTATTTGCACAACCTTGTGGAAGATGGAAAATGCAACAAAATAGGAAATTAGGAAAACAATTAAGAATCTGCCTGAAAAGCTGCCTAATTTCTATTTAACATTTCAGCATGGCACACTATTTTTTGGATAGCACTGGATTTCCCTTTCTAGCAAAAAACCTCTATGCTAGTAAAACTGGAAAGAGGAATATTGATATTGTCTGTTAAATATTTTCTCCTTATCAATAACCATTCAGTGTCTCTTGTTCTATGCTGGATATATATTTTAAAATACTAACTTTAAGATAACTTGCCATAGTTTTTAAATCAATACCTTTTTTTTTTTTTTTGTAAATTGCATTTTTTAAAAAGAAATTATTAAAAGAAAACATTCATGTGTATCCCTGTCCCAGTGCAAATTGCAAATTTGATGTATTGCATGTGATGATTTGCAAAGTTCTCTCCACCCAGGTAGTAAAATCATCCCACAATTCAACTGCTCCAGTGGCCTCTGTGCTGCCAGTTTCTGTTTCCATTGTTGTAGCCACACCCACAGGGCATTTGTGACAATCCATGAGTCTCTGCAGAAGTAACATGTTAGCCATTTTTCTCATGCAGCTATTGTAGAATCTAAATGGATTGTAGAATCCAGATGGACAGCTTGTTCCTCTGCAAACTGACTCAATTCACCTTCACTATCAGCAGTTTCTATGAATTGTTGTGGGGGATTCCATATAGCAACATTCCACCTTCAGTTATTTTCCTATATTACTGCAGAATCCATCAGTGAAAAGGGCATATTGTTGTCTTTTTCTAGTAGATCTTTGTATGGTATTTCCTCTGACAGTATTCTGAATCCTTAGCCTTCTCTTTATTCAATCCATGACCACTTCCAAAATTTCTGTGTCACTTGGGTTTCCTATTTGAGTCCATTGTGAGTTTAGTGTGACCCACTTACTCCATGTAGCATGAGCTGCATGATGTGTAGAGATCTTCCCACTGAACATCCAGGTCAGCAAATGGGATGCCAGGAGAAGATGTGCCTCAGTACCAATCACTTCCAAAGCAGCTTGAACCCCTTCAAAATCTGCCAGTACATCTTTTTCAGCTGGACTGTAGTGGGCTTCAGATGCTCTGAACACCAGACATCAAAAACCTGGGGGCTGACCTCTAGTCTTTCCTGATGCTTTCTCCAAAAGTCTCCAGAAAAGGTCTTTCTCCCGAGCTACAGCGTAGAGCATATGTTTTAATCTCTTGCTTTGTCCAGAGTGGTCCAGGAGCTACGGAATGGACTATCTCCTGTTTGATTTGTTCATGAATCAGGACCCTATTTCAAATCATTCTTCTGGGTGACTTGATGGAGAGGGCTGACAATCAGGCTGTAATTTGGAATGTGCATCTTACATAACCCCACAATGTGCAAGAAAGACAAAAAAATTTACACAATATAATTTTTTGCTAATTGGTACAGACATTGCTGTTATTTGGTTGATCACAACCATTGGGATCTGACAATTTCTATCTTGCTATTTTATTCCTAAAAACTGAATCTCTTGTTCAGGTCCCTTGACCTTACTTTATTTTATGGCAAAATTGAATTTCAGGAGAATTTGATTTATTTTCTTCCCTTTCTCAAATACTTCTGCTGTATTATCACACACGATGATATCATCAATATAGTTTCATGCTGTTCCAGTGCAGTCTGGATTAGTTCATGGTTAATGGTAGGGCTGTGTTTCCACCCCTGGACAGTCCAGGTCTTCTGGATTTTCCTCCAAATGGAAGCAAACTGTGTCCTGCTGCTGCCCAAGGAATGGAGAAAGCTGCATTAGCAATATCATTTGTGGCTTACTGTTTGACTTCCTTTGACTGCAGCCTATATTTAAGTTCCAGCATGTTCAATACAGCAGTGCTCGGGGGGGCGGGACTTCATCCAGGCCACGGTAGCCTACTATTAGTCTCCACTCTCCATTGAGCTTTTGCACTGATCGTATGGGACTGTTAAAAGGTGAGACAGTCTTGCTGATCACTCCTTAGATCACCAGGACCATCTTACAGATTGGAATCAGCGAGTCTCAGTGTGCTGTTGCTGTGAGAGTATCACTGTGGTAGTTATTGGCAACTGCTCTTCAACCTTCAGCACTGCCACAACAGAAGGGTCCTTTGGGACGACTGATACTGGCATGGATTGCTCCTTTGGTTCAGCTGCAGTGCCTCTCACTGGGATTTGCACAGCCACAATGCCCATCACTGAGGCTGCAATAACCTGCTTCCTGTCAACAGGGTTGAAATAGCCACATGTTGTTTTGTGATCGTATTCAGAGACCTTCCCTTCCCCTTGAGGTTACCTGATAGAACAGGACTCAGTAGGCCTGGGCGGGTCTCAGCACATTGCAGTGATTTGTGTCTCTGGATTTCAAAGTGGACAGTATATTTTCCCAAATGTTTAAGTAGTTTTTCAGATTCTGCACTTATTCAAGTAATTCCAAAAGGCTAGAGTTGACCACTGTCCTAGGCTCTTGCCAATACTACCCCATACACCCTGCCACTCACAGCTATCCAGTGTCAGGGTAAATCTCTGGATGGCATTCTCATATAGTTTTTTACACCTTAAGACCAGCAACACATTCATGAGACATAGAAATAGGAGCATGACAGCTTGAAAATCCCATTGATATTCAAAATTCTCAAGAACTATTTTAATTCTGGAGGAGAAGGAGAAGATAGATAATGTATCTTCCCCATAGAGCAGCTCTCTGAGGAGAAAAGGTAAAAGGTGTAATTATTAATAGTTCCCAATAGATGGCTCCTGAAGTACAGAGTTGATGGCAATACTAAGTACAAATACCAGATTAGTGTCACGACCAACAGTTTTATCATATCATAAGTCAGTGTTACAAAGTATAACAACATGATAACCTAAACCCAGCCCCCAGAGATAATAAACAATGCAACAGGGAACACATACTACAAATGTGTTACATGACACAACTAAGAAGACGTGCAACAGCTCTGAGAGCAAATAAATCAACATTGTTACCAGTGACTATTAAACTAATGGAGTGAATGCATATAACAAATTTGTTTTGATACACTTTAGTCAGCTCTGTTGTTATCTCAAATTTTCAAATCCTATTCCAGGTTCCAAAAAGGACATAGTTTACTGTGACAGGCAGTTAACACCACAGAGAGACTTGCTCGCTACTCTCTGCCTCATATAGAAAGGGGAGAGAGTTGTGGGAAAAGGAAAAAAAAAAAAAGAAAAAGGAAAATTCATGGATTCACATATGGAAAACAATAGGAGAGAAAAGGAAGGGATAATAATAATAATAATAATAACAACAGAATTCAAGTATACAAAAAAAAAAAAACAACTACGCACAATGGAATTTCTCCCCAGCCAGTTCTGGAGCAGAAACTCCCAGCCAGCTTTTATCCTAGTTTAAATACTGAGCATGACACCATATGATAAAGAATATCCCTTTGGCCAGTTTGGTGCAGCTGTCCCAACTGTGTCTGTTCCCTGCTCCCTGTGCCCTCCAGCCAACTTACTGGTAGGATGGTGTGAGACACTGAGAAGTCTTTGACATACTGTAAACAGTGCTTAGCAAAAACTGAAACATTAGTGTGTTATCAACATTATTCTCGTTCTAAATCTAAATATATCAGAGTAGCAGCTAGTAGGAAGAAAATTGACTTTATCCCAGCTGAAACCCAGGCACAGTAAAACAGAGCTAAACTCAGTAAACAGTGCCAAAACAGAACTGTTAAATTGCAGTGGATTTAGATCACACCCACATGGTGATGTGTGACTTCTTCATATCTCCTGAAATTTGTCAGATGAGGTCCAATTCACCACAGTCAGATTCTCAGTTCTGCAGTCCCATCAGAAGCTGGAGTCCATGCAGACGTTTCTTGGAGGCTGCTCTGTTTTGAGTTGACATAGTAGAGTCCCAAAGGTGTAGATTAAATGACAAGGTTTGTGCTTCAGGCTAAAGACCCTAGAAATACTTCTAACATTGTATCAAAATCTGAGTTAATTATGTCAGCATTCATTAAACTTGCTTAAAAAGTATTCTAGCATAATTTGAATATTTTCTATCCTGGCTGGCTACACAAATTGTATTTTTTTGTTAAGTTGAATATACTTTAACTCAAGCAATTTTTTTTACTCTGCTAAAAATGTTGTATTTTCCATCTCACAGCTGTAACATGGTGCTCAGTATCAAATATCTCTTCTGCAATCATAAATGTAATGAGTGTTTACTTACACTGTAACAGTAGTGCCAAAATGAAGTATTGTTTTGGTTTTGCTCTAGAAACACCAGAAGGGGAAATAAGTAATAATAACAGAATAGGAACATGGCTGCCTATTTTAAATGCCTGGCAGTTGTCTAGCAATAGTCCCCACAGTGTGTGGGGAAGCTTTAGCATCATGCTGGTGCCAGAACTTTGGTCCTGTTTTCACTTCTGGTAACGTGTTCAGGGAGAAGAATTACTCAATTAAGTAGTTATTTCAGACATACCTTGGATATAAAGCACTCTGGGTAAAAAATTAGGAAGTTGAAATACTCATTTTTTACACACACATATATATATGTATATATATATGGCATGTAAATGTAAGGAATTAGCAGACATCCAAGCTTACCTCCCACTTTGCTCACTGCAGCAGCTGTATGCATGAGTCAACTCCATATAATATTAGAAATCCTTTATATCAGTGTTTCTTAAGGGATCTCTGAGATCAAAGCTAAAAGAAGACCATAGATTGATTGATACACACACAATCAGCATAAACCTATGGTTTGGTTCCATTAGCAGGAACCAAAACAGTAAGATAGAAGTGAGACATGTAAGAACATGATGGAACAAAATTTACTGAGGTCAAAGAAGCTAACACTTGCAAAGTCAGATTTTGTAAGTGATCATTTTCACAAAGTGAATCACATTTTGAAACAGTGCGATCTCTCGTAGTTAGGGATCGTGAGACATTTGCAAGGCTCAATCTCAGCTAAAATTTACTTCCAGAAAGGTTGAACACTTCAGGATTTGCCCGAAGAGCAGTTGAGAGAAACTACTTTGCAGTCCAGGACAGCAGAGTGTCTGGGTGGATAGAAATTCATTGACACCACAGTATCACAAAGAGTAGCTTAAAGAAAGCACAAATGCCACCTCTCTGAGAACAACAGATTTTAAAAGGATTTTTGTTGCCGTTCTTCACCAAAAGAAGAATCAGCCAATCAATGAACCAGAAACTGTGTATCTGATTAAAATTCTGTGTTGAGTCTCTTCAATAATTCCTTCGAACAATGAAAAGCAGCTTAGAGCTGGTGAGTGGAAAAACAATCCTTTGATGTCAGTTGTTTCTCTTGGATAGATAAGCTTGACTTTTCTAAGGGAAAGGAGAAAAGGTAAATTCAAATTTAAAAGTAAATGGAGACTCTGGCACAGTGCTAGCTTTTCTAATGACTTGTGATTTAAATAAAATCAGTATTTTAACACAGTTATGGTATTGCTCTGTAAATAGATAACTATCTTCCTAGATAGTTTGAATCCGGATATTTATTTGATTAAAATTAGACCTTCAACTTCAATCAATCTGCTCTGCAATACTGTGAATAATATATTTATTGTTAATTTATTGTTAGAATTATGTTTTTTGAAAGCATAGTTTTCTGTCACAAAGTAAGCCTTGCGGATATCTTAATTTCACTTGAACTATCAAAGTATAGCTAATAACATATAATAATATAATATAACATAAGAATATAATATAACAATAAAAAAGTATAGCTAATATCAAAGTAACTAATAACAGCCAGTCCAGGTTCCAGAATTACATTTGGGTACTATGATAATTCATTACCAAAGTTTATACATATGCATCCATAGAAACCTATAGGAAATAATACCAAACTTTTTCCATAATTTTCAATTTATTTTAAAAGCAGCTTTTATTTTTGCTGTTATTAAGATGATTATGCTAAAAATATTTATTGGCTTTGAAAACGTGTATGTTAATTTTGAACATTTTAATTTTCAATTACTGGGTTTGAACTTCTTTTTTTAGATGACTAATTACTGCGAAATGAAAACAGACTTTCATTTCTGACTCAGCCTGTTTTTCCTGTTTCTTTGTCCATTATACCACAAACCAAAGTAACATCTCAAAATTGTTTTTCAAATAATTCAGCTACCCCACAAAAAAGAAAATCTCATTTTACTTTCACTTCAGTAAGGATCCATATTATGTTGTTTTTTGTTTTTTTCCTTGAAGTAGTGTCAGATAATAATTATAAAGTGACATAATACTCTCTGTCTAGCTCTGTTAAAAGGAAGGAAGAAATTGTAGTGGATATTTTTAGCACAATGTTGTCTAGATAATAAATTTTAAACCTTGTAATAGAAGATGTAGAAAACTGGGTTAGTTTCTTAAAGTTCTTTCAATAATTTATTGGTAGGATGTTACTAAGCTAGTTAAAAATGGAAATTGCTTTGGAAATTACAACTTCAACACACCTTTTTACATTAATTGGTAAGCAACAGTACTCTAAGTCCTGATAATCTGTACCTTATATTCGGGTTTTTTAGTCATGTGTGCTATGTAATATGTGCTGCCTGAAGGCTCTTCTAGACATGCACGTGTTCTACCCTCCTTTACTCCTACTAATCAGATACCCAAAGTCTCTTATAAAATTTGTGAGAAGTCTAGCTGTAAACCCATTATTGGATTAGTCTTGATCTGGGGTTTTGTGCTGTTATTTTGTAATGTGTGCCTTTCTCTGCCCCATTTGCCATTCAGTAGCGATTGATTCCAGTTTTGTATTTGACTTCATCATACAATAACACTATATTAATCATATAATATTGTAAAAGCAATTTTAATTAATGACAGTAATTTGAAATGTAATTTCTTCAAATAAAGGAAGTGGGTTTTTTTTTTTGTCCAGGGGTATGATTTTTCCTTGAAAAACAAGCTAATAGTAATGAATGTAAGAGAGTATTTTGCATATACAAATTTATGGTTCAGCATTCATTTTCAGCAGTGACAGCTTCAAAATATGTTTCAGTTTTGAACTCTTCATAACAAAAATTAAAGCAAAATCCTCATTTTTAATTGCAGCAATTAACAGTTAAAATGGGAATGAAGTCCAAACTTTCTTAACATTAGCATTTCTAATTATCTAATGTCCCATTTTTACTGAGGGTTATGTAGGAATTTAATTGCTTCATAATAACTTGTGATCTATATTTGAAGAATGATTTTTCTTTACTTCTTTGCTTTACTTATATAATTTTGCATAATGAAGGTTAGGGTTCATGTTCTTCTGTAGGCTTTTTTTTTTTCCTTATAATATGAAGAGCTGAGTTGGGTTATTTCAGCTGATTCATGCATTATTCCTTTTAGTCTTGTATTATGATTTTGTATTAGGTCTGGCTGAGATGGAGTTAATTGTCCCCCATAGAAGCCCTCATAGCACTATGCTCTGCATTGGTAGCTGTTTTGGCATCCTACCAGTGTTTTGGCTACTGTTGAGCAGCTCTAGCACAGCAGTGGTGCTGTCTCCCCAACATTCCACCCCCCAAACAGTAGACTGAGCTTGAGCAAAGTTTTGTGAGGGGCACAACCAGGATGCCTGGCTCAAAATGACCAGAGGGATGTTAAGTAACATATATTGTCAGCTCAGATATAAAACCTAAGAAAAGGAGAAGAAAATTAATGAGCATTTATTATTTACAACATTTCCCTTCCGAAGAAATCACTACAGTGCTAAAGCTCTGGTTCCCGGAAGTGGCTGGAAATAGCTTGCTGATGGAAAGTAGAGAATAAATCTTTGTTTCATATGCTTGTCTGAACTCAACCTTTGCTGCTGCTGTAGTAAAATATCTTTATCTTGATCTATGAGGGCTTTCTTTCATCTTCTGTTCTCCACCCTAGTCCTGCTGAAGAGAGGGGCAAGAAGAGTGGCTTGGTGAGCAACTGACACTCAGCCGAGGTCGTCTCACCACAGGTCTACATATGGGTTTATTCAACTTTCACCAAGTCAATTAATAGTAATTTGAGTGGAAAAAATTAAAATAGGGATAAAATAATATAGAATTTATGTACAGTTTCAGTTTCAATTGATTGGTTTTCATAAGCAAGTATATGTTCACATTTTAAAATGTGGGTATTTGAATTCTCAATGCCTGTAAAAGCAAAAGCTAAGCAGAAGATGTGTATGTTTAAAACTGCAGTTTTAACTGAAGGCTCAAATCTTAAAGAAAATTTAATAAAGCAAGTATATTTTAAAATGTTACTTTTGAATTTTTCTTCATTCTTTTCTCAGATACTTCTGTGGTAATGAGTAAATGATAAAAATGCAGATCAGTTTTCCTTTGTATATAGAATCCTGTATGGAGCATATAAAAATTCTTCTACAGAAAAAAAGATTATAATAGGTAATCAAACATGTGAGAAACTCTAAAAGGAAAATTAAGGTTTCTGTGTCCAAATGGCAAATGAAACATTGCATGAGGTAGAATATGATGCTATTCTAACTCAAGGATCTTTACATGTTTTTAGACTAACAGCTTCTGAAAAAAACTCCTTTTTTTCCATGCAATTTGAAATGCTCAAGAAATTCAAAACTGTAAGTATAAAAACTTTTTACACCCAAACTAATCTCAGGCAAATTTGACCATGTAGATTACATCTAGTCTGATCACAGACAAATCAGGTTTTGTCCAATATTTGGTAGATTTCCAGGACAACATTATCTCAAACCTGTATTTCTTAACTGTACTTTGATATTTGGAGGGTGGAAAAGTATAGAGGAAACACAGAAATATTTGGAAAACATTCTTGCTTGTTTCTCCAGTTTTGCTGGCATACTCCCATGCAGAGAACAAAACAAAGGCAAAAACTATGGCACAAAGGCAAAAAATTCTTTGAAAGATTTCCCCAGTGTTATACAGCAAGGGAAGAGCATATGGCTAATTCTTTTTGTGGTCATTTTAAGCTCTCTACTGATTCCCTAGGTGTGTTTCTTTTGTTTTGTTTTCCTTAATTACTTTTTGTTTGTTTGTGGGGTTTTTTTTTAATTAATTTTTAAGTTATGATGTGGAGTATGAGATCTCTTATGTAAACAGAAATGCTGAGTACAGTTCTCCTCTGGGAAGATAATACTGGTCACATACTATGTATGCCAAAACTATGAATTCTAATGAAATTTGTATGTGTTCTACTGGGAGCTAAACATTGATTGCACTGAAACTGCTTATTTTTTTTTTTTTTTGTCTTCGATTATTAAAGCATCTATTCTAAAAATTTTTGTAGAAATTAGGTAGAAAAAATGTCTTAAATATAAAAAGTACTTTTGTAGGCTTGATAATATAACTGGATATTAAATTAATCTGTTATGTAATGCATAAAAGAAGGCATATATAGACATAATTGGAAACAGATGGACAGGTCTTATGTAAGCCTATGTGGTTTGGTCTGTTTGCTCTTCAGAAGGGATGGGCAGAAGACTACTAGAACGCAAAATACATGGCCATGGCCACATCAAAACAACCATATTATTTCGTTGATAAGGCCTGCCTCCAAACAGGGCTTATTGGCTTGAGCAAATACACATGCTTTTGAACTTTTCAGTTCTGAGTTTCCTGAGTTTTAACCATCCAGCACATCCTGTGAAAATAGATATACATGCCTATCTGTGCTTAGTCACCCTAAATATCTGGAGTATTTTGTCCACTTCCTGGTACAAGAGAGACTCAGAGCTACTGCTGAGAGTCCAGCAGAGGCCCACTAAGGTGGTGAGAGGATTGGAGCATCCTCCATGAGAGCATGCTGAGAGAGCTGGGATTGTTCCGCTTGGAGAAGAAAAAGCTCAGGGAGATCTGTGTATTTGAATACCTGAAGGGAGAGTACAAAGAAGATGGAGCGAGGATCTTTTCAGTCATACCCAGTGTCAGGACCAGAGGCAAAGGGCACAGGCTCATACGCAGGAGATGCTCTGTGAACATCAGGAATCACTGTGAAGGCGACTGTGGACTGTCATGGGTTGCCCAGGGAATCTTTGGACTTTGCAGCCTGGAATGTATTCAAAAGACATCTGTAGATGGTCCTGTGCATCCAGATGTAGGTGACTGTACTTGAGGAGGGTAGTGGACCCAATGACCTCTAACTTGTGTGTGCCTTTCCTTAGGTTAGCCTCCTCAGCAGTGATTCAGTCCAACGTCCAGTTCTGGCCCCTCCAGTCTTAGTTGCAGTGCTACCTTAAACAGCATAGGGAATAGGGCTCTCCAGCATTAACTCTATCATTTATAATGTGATCATCCTAAATGTGTGTTAACAAGATTTGGATATAACAGCATTTGATGAAATACATAAAACTAATCTAACTGTAATAAATAGAGCATAAAATTTGTGAGGTAGATATTGTTGAAGTATAAAAATCAGCACAGTTATTTACTTCTCATCTGCTGCAGGAAGTTTATTCTTAGACTCAACTGCCACTGAAAGGTTTTTTCCATCCTCCTTTGAAGCATCTGCTGGGAGACATCTATAGAGCCTGTTATATTAGTCATCTGGATAGTCCTCTGCAATTATAGACAATTTCATACAGATATAGCAGGAATTACTGTTTTGTGAGGTCCTCCTCAATTAGATGTTTGCCAACGAGAGAGTTAGCTTGGATAAATACTTGTAATTTTCTGTTTCATCTGTTTTTTCCTCATGGCTAAACTTCATTCATGTTTTATAATATCCCATTATACTGCTTGCAAAGGAGCAGAGTACGTTACGTGTTACTTAAAATCTTCGTATGTATCCAGACTCTGCAAAAATTTTCACCTAAAACAGACCTGCCACTCTAAAAGGAATTTGAAAATGATGCCCATGGTTAAGCAGTTTTGTAGTGGCATGGCTCAGCCATATTTTTCTGGTGAGATGAGCAGCTTAGGGCTATATTGTTTGTGTGTTTTGTTTAGTTAGTTTTCTTTTCTTTTGTATTGTTATTCATTCACATTCCGTCTGTGATATCGGACTACTTAATTCGAAGTCAGTCTAAGAGGAAAAATATTCTTCTTTAATCCCCTGTGCTTTACAGAAAGTGTTTATAGTGAAATAGTAATGTGTAGTTAAATTCATATGAGACTTTACATTCCACATTTCAGAATGTTAAAAATTACATACAGCAACTATTGTAATTTCCTCAAGTGTACCATTACCATAAATCTGACAAAGATGTTTTACTTTGCTTTGTGATATTTTATTTGATTAAGTATGTTGATAATTCCTACATTCCTTTAATGGAACAGCTGATATTTTGCAAAAACACCCCTAAGTCAACGTAAATATAGATTGTCTGTGAAGTGGTGCAACAAGTTGAGACTCACGAAAGACAAAAAACTTCTCTTCTGAATTTTCTTTTTCCATTTTTTTCCCCCTTCAATAATATGAAGAATTTTAACAGCTGAGGTGTGGATTAAAATCTTAACATCACTTATATATAAACCTCAAACGCGCATGGACATAAAGTTAGGGCAGTATATTTGTCTAAGATACACTATTACGACCTCAGTCAACTGAGTGTTTGTTGGTTCTGGTTTGAATGAGTTCTATCTCCCCACAGCCACCCTACTTTCCCAAATTTGTGGAAAATGGAAGTAAATAATATGTATACATACTTAAGCACAGAAAAAGTTGTATTACTGGAATAATTATATGTTGACAACAAGCATCAGAATTGTTGACAAAGAGCAAAATGCAGACAGGAAGTTCTGACAATTCATATGTAATCAGTGTCTGTAAGTCATGACTTTTCCCGTATCTGGTTTGGATTATAAAAATGAAAGGTGTTTTCTTTTTATTTTCCTATATTGAAAAATACAGACTATAGCTTTCTCTGTATTTTACAATTTAAAAGAATAAAAATGTAGTATGAAAAATTAGATATTTAATTAAAAAGTTAAATAGTGTGAATTTTTGAGAATGCTGTAAAATTTAAAATTGTTATCCTCAATTTACAGAGTAGAAATGGATATTTAAAGGATAGAACTGCAGTATAGAAGCTCATCTGGGCAGAGCTGGGGACAAGAGAAGAAAAGCAGCTCTTCAAGCATAATGTCATACACTTTGTGCTAACAGTACTGGAGTACTTTAGGGAGTTCATGGAAAGCCTTATTTCACTGTGCTTAGGAGCCATGTTTCACTGCATTTTCTTCCAGACAATTCTTAGGAAAGGACACTAAATGCAAAAAAACATAAGAGGCCTTGGACTTAGGAAATAATATTAATGCTCCTGTATGCATTTGACCTACTGCTCTTTGAGTGACTGAAATAAATCATATACTGAGGGTCTTAGGGAGATATGGTAAATATTAGCCTTGCAGGAGATAGAAGCGTTATGTGTGGGAAATGCTGTCCTTTCATAAAAGCTGTAAATCTATAGTGCAGATGGTGAGATACAAGTAAAGGTAAAAATGTACTGTAACTGTATTGTTCCTGCTTTTTGAAAAGTAGAATGAAGAAAAGAAGGTAATTCCTCCCCCTAGAAGTCAGTAAAACTTTGCTATTTAGGCCGCGTTTAAGAGAATGAGGTAAATACTCTGTGACACATAGAAGCAGCACTGTTAAAACAGTTGTTTTTTATTAGGAAAACAGATTCCAAGACAATGAACTGTACCTATTTGTCAGAGCTGAAACACAAGTGTGACTGATAGAGTCAAGAATAATTTCATTCTATTTTTCACTAGGATGAAACCGAGAAGTCTTCAGATTGACTAGAAGAAATATTTACTTATTAATTTAAAGCAGTAGAATAATCTAGGTAGTAGCATGGAGTTATAAAATTTTTCAAAGCAAGGGATTGAAACAGGATACTATATATTCCATATGGATATCTTATCATGCATTTGAGGTTTCTGTTTTACCCTGTTGTGCTTTCATTCTGTTTTGACCAGTAGTTCAAACCAAAATGTTAAGATACTTTAGTTTTAGAGTTTGTAAGGTAAAAAGTATTCAGTTTTTTTAGGTCTGTTTCTGAGGAAGATAGTGAAAACTCTGTATTTTATGTAGATCATATTTTGTTCTAGTTAATTACCTAACCTAGAGTTATCTGCAGTCTTATTAGAAGCATGACTGTAACAGCAATGAAAACCAAAACTGGACTTAGCTAATAGTAGCAGTGGCAGCACAATCATAGAATATCCTGAGTTGGAAGACACCCACAAGGGTGACAGAGTCCAGCTCCTGGACCAGCACAGGATGGCCTCAAGAGTGCCACACATCATGTGCCTGAGAGCATTGTCCAAGTGCCTTTTAAACTTCGTCAGGCCTGGTGCTGTGGCCATTTCCCTGGGGAGCCTGTTCTAGTGCCTACCCACCTTCAGTATGAGGAACCTTTTCCTAATATCCAGCCTAAACCTCTCTGACACAACTGCAGGCCACACCCTCAGGTCCTGTCATTGGTCACCACAGAGAAGAGATCAGTGTCCCCCCATTTCCTCTCATGAGGAAGTTGTAGACTGCAGTGCTGTTTCCCCTTAGTCTCCTCCAAGCTGAAGAGACAAAGTCATCTCAGGCAGTCCTTGGATGGCCACTTCTCTGGACCCTTAGCCACCTTTGTAGCCCTCCTTTGGATGCTCTCTAATAGCTCTATATTCTTCTTATACTGTGGCACCCAAAACTGCACACAATATTCAAGGTGAGGCTGCCCCAGCTCACAGCAGAGCAATACAATCCCCTCCCTTGCCCGGCTGGCAATGCTGTGCCTGATGTCTCCCAGGAGAGAGTAGGGCCTTTGGCTGCCAGGGCACTGCTAACTGATGTTCAATATTGCATTGACCAGGACACACAAATCTCTTTTTGCAGGTCTGGTCTCCAGCCTCTCGTTCTGCAGTCTATATATATATTTGTGATTGTCCCATTCTACCTGTAGGATCTGTCACTAGGGCCCTTGTTAAATTTTCTACGGTTGGTGATAGCTTAGCCCTCTAACTTGTCAAGATCTTTCTACAGGGCCTCACTGCCTTCAAGCTAGGTCAACAGCTCATCCCAGTTTGATGTTGTCAGCAAATTTACTTAGTGTGGATGCTGAAAGCGAGAGATCATGCAGCAACAGCAGAGTCTGTGTGAAATCAAGTCACATAACTTCCTCACACTGGCCCGAGAAATTGTGAAGAGGAATCAAAAACAATCTTTGGAAGGCAAAAAAGAGTTCACAGGTGATGTTTTTCTAACTTGTTGTTTACTTGTAAAAAACGATTGAGGGGTGTTGTTCTGAGCATGCAATCATGTCTCTTTTCTCTGAACGGTCTATAAAAAGGATGGTGAAAAACAAAGATTGCTCTCTTTTTGTCTTGGTGACCAGAGAGTCTATGTCTCATTATAACTGCTATCCCTAACACAAGAGCAACATACTTAGTATGCCTTCTTGTCCTGCATTCAAACAATTTATGAAGACGTTGAAGCAGTGCTGAAGCTCTAAAATGGAGCTCTGTAGAGCATACACTCCTATTTATAGTTAATACCACCTAATACAGTCTGAAATATGCTTTTACACTGAAGTTTTCCTGAATACTATTTTGCTACCTAAACTACTGTTTTCAATGTATTTAGTGCTGAATACATTCTTATTAAGAAGCTTCTGCAATCTGGCAAATAGTATGGTAAAATACCAGCTTTGAACCTTGATCGGACAAAGTACTAAATAAAGCAGAAAATAGTAGAACATCTAGAAGCAAAATTGATATAAGAGATTAATAAATCTGATGTGCCTCATGATACTGATGCAGAAAGGAAGATCAGACAGCTGTGGAATTTCCTTAAAAAGCTTACAACTTAGCTGATATATACAGTAGCTGTTCTTGTGAAGTGCAGATACAGGAGAAAACAAATGGAAACATTTCTATTGTGCAGACAAGGAATTGGAGAATAGAGGGAATTGCTGCAGCCAATTCTCAAAGCATTTGAACTAATTGTTTTGTAATGAAACAATTTAATTTTAAGGTAGAAATTATCTTCAGCTTAGTCTGACTAGATAGGAGTAATGTATTCCTACTTCTTAAAATAAGCTTTTCAAAGTATGTGCTCAGGATATAAATATCCCAGCTTAAAATGTTTCAGAACTCTGAAAACCTTTCTGCATTTGAATTTCCCTGTATGTTAGTCACATGCTTCTGAGGCATTCGTATAATGCTGATACCTTGATCTCACTGTACAATTATTCATACTCCATGGAGAGGGCCAAGAGGAAAGCACTGGATTGTCTTCATTATTTTTCTCTTCACTGAATATACGTTAATGATAAAACCTCCTAAAATCATGCTCTTTTTTTTTTTTTTTTTTACTTTATGGCTAATGTAAAAGCCATTCTTGACATGCCTCTGAAACAGGTGTTAGATAAACCAAGTTACTGTTACTTAGTGAAAAACACCACTTTATTCTCAGTCCTTTCAATTTAGCTGAAAAGATCTTATAACTGTTTTCATTAACTAGTTTCTAAAAAATTTCCATGAAATAAGATTAATCCCTTATGTGGTGCTAGGGATATTTCTGTGCTGATGTATGAAGCAGATTTACTAGAAGCAATAGGTTAGTACAGCCTATCAAGTCTGTGCATGGCCAGCTCCAGTTACCTTTCCTAAATCTTTCCACATTCATTACTTCTCTTCATGTGTGAGGCACATTCTCTTGGCTTTCTTTTCTGTAATATAAATGGAGAAAAACGTGTACATTTTAAAAAGATGCAGAAGCCTATCAAAAAGAAAACACTCCAGTGCACACAATTCTTCCCTCAGGGACAGGCTGAGAGGGAGAATGAATTGCACATGACAGCTGTTAGGGTTTGGTTTTGTCTAATGCAGTGCAGACAGACACTGGAAAGGGTGGCATCAAAATCCCAAACAAAATGAAACCTATCACTGAGTGGAAATGCACATTGCTATAGTTGTATCATGCCTGTAGATAAAAGTTAGCATCTAAGACCTGCCCTTTTCTTCTTTAGCTGACACAAAATGCTGGGGTATTTTTTATGTTTTTGTTGTTATTGGGTGTTTTTTTGTGTTTTTGTTTGTTTGTTTGTTGGTTTTGGTTTTGGTTTGTTTTGGTTTTTTTTTTT